>JBANCZ010000522.1:0-34198 GCA_037040025.1 Sphaerogastrella javana
ACCAGATCGAATGTCAAGTGCAGTATGTGTGAATTGAGCAGGTGCTTCTTCTTCTTAAAGAACATGCCCAATGTCTGATAACATCGCTTGCGATCCATTTCCGCCTGGGCTGTACGATTGCTACGTACCACGCAGGTCAACGCCTTGACCCCCGCATACAGTGACTCCACATCCTGTGCCATGGCAATGATGCCCAAGAGGACATTACAGCCGCCCACGGTGTCAATCATAGCCGATACGGGATGAGGACTAAAGACTCGAACGCCCAAATAGCCAACAACGACGCCGCCCAGCGAGCGACCAGCACCAGCCAGATGGCCAGCAGAATTGTGAAGAATTCTATTAAACAAAAAGTACAATTAGTTACAAATAAAAAAAAAAATCCTTAAACTCACTTGATGGGCGTGGCATTCTCATGTGAATTCATATTCAGCTGTTTGGCAATGCTTTTATTATCCGCACGACTGTAGACCTTGCGTATCTTGACCAAAGTCAGCTTGGACACGGCCTTCGCATTGAGTCCAAGTAGCACACGATCTTCGGGCACCAGTGGTGCTAATGGCTCTGCCTGTTTACCCAGCTGCGGTGCTTGAAGTGAGCCCATATAATGCGGTCCCAGCTGATAGATGGTCTGCACTGTCTGTTGAAGCAGGACGTCCTCAAGCATATGGCAAACGCCTTGTTTCCAGCACAGACGTGAATAGCGACGCCAAATGGGTGGTGTGCCAATATAGCCAAAGATTTGCGTAGCCGATGTCATGGGATTGGAGCTGCTAGCACCCGGATGCTGCGCTATGTAATGCAATTTCTGTGTATGCATGGGCACACCATCCAAATAGAGCGAGAGACTGGAGTTCTTAAGCACGGCACGATTAAGCACTACGACCAGATTGTGCCACTGTCCCTCGTGCAATAAATCGGGACACCATATGCGTGCAATGCCATCATCCGCACCCTCTGGCTCCCAATCGCCAATACCTGAGAAAGAGTTAAAGAAAGGGTTAACATTTAATAAAATTTAAACATTTCACTTACTTTTTCTAGGTGTAACCAATGTTTCCTGTGTGGAGACGACAATCGCTTTGTCCCGCGCCGACAGCAATATGGACAAACAGGCTAAGTTCTCCTCTCGCGGATTGTGTATGGTTCGCACCAGCGTCAGGAGACGCACACAATGAGGATCTGTCTTTGGATCTGAGAATTTTTCCACACAGAACCACGTTGAATAGCTGAGACCAGTTTGCGGCGGAAAGATGCGATCACCAGCTCCAATTCCTCCTATTGTATTTGCATCGATGGTGCCACCAGCAGTGGCTGTTGCCTGTGGCGCCAGTGACGGCAGATAGAGACAACCGAAGCCCTCTGCTGACATGTCCAGCTCTACAAATGGTGGCAGCGTGCTGGAGCCATGAGCGCGAAAATCTCTGGGTGTGGTCATTGAGACGAGTGTCTTGATGCGCGTCAGTGGCACAGGACCACCCTGACGATAGGATTGCTGCAAATCAATGTCAGCACAGGACAAGGGTTCACCGAGACGCAGAAATTGACGGAGCTCTGTGGGCTGCAGCGCCTGTGCGGCCAGACGTTCCAATATATACTGCATCGGCACATGCAGTGGATGTAGTTCCTCGGCCAGAGCTCTACGTGTCAGACGCAACAGCTGCTCGGCCAGTCCATGATCGCACATTATTTGTTGATTACGCTCGCTGCGTACCAATGATTTGATTATCTCGCTTAAATACACCTGCAGTTGAATAGCCTGCAATGGGGCATCGTCATGCTGCACGCTTGGTAACAGCTGGAGCATGCATAGCACCACGCCGGGATGCACAATGCGCGGCTCTGGTGCCGGTTGACTGAGATTCAGTTGACTGGGATGAACGGGCGCTGCCAGTTCCTTGCTGGGCGAACGTGAGTGCGGTGCAGTATCACTAAAGAGAGTTATGGCTCCGCTCAAATTCGGCGATTCAAAGTTATCGAGAGCGATGCTGTACAGCAACCGGAATACCACGCAAATGTAGGACAAAGAGCTGGGTATATCCTCCGAAAAGCTATTTGTATACCAAACATAATTGTTAGTTACATCAAGTATATAGATATAGTAAGATACGCACCTCAAATTTAAAATATCACCTCTGAAAACATCATGGTAGTATTTGAGTAACGTCTGTTCAGGCTCGTAGGAACCCGTAAAATCCTGCAACACAGTGTTCTCGCCGAAGCAGCCAAGCAGACGCAAGGTATCGCACAACGAACTGCTACAAATCTCTTGGTGAAAGAACTTGGCATTCGCCGGCTCAAAGCGCATGGCCGTGGCAAGTGTCTGGCATACAATTTGCAGCAATAAAATCAGATCCTGTTGTGCTATATCCGGTTGACTCTGCGCCATGCTGCCATCGAGCGAAACAAAGACGCTGGTCAGGTAGACGAAACCGCCGACTTTACGGAAAACGGTGCGTGTGCGATGCGAATCCTTGAGGCAACCCAGCAACATGTTCAGTATTTGAATCTTGAACTCCACTTGATGTGGACTAATACTGTGCATTAGTGAGAGTATATATAGCATGTCATCGTCTCCTCCTGCCGAGAGTATTAATTCGCGTACGATGCCCAAAGCCTGCGGACGACAGTGTTTGAACTTGACCAGTTCATGTATGCACTTGGCACCACCATAGTCGCGGAATAGCTGAGCATTATTGTTGGCTCCGCCACCTAGAAGCATTGTGAGCGCCTCTAGCACATGCTTGCCCAGTGTATCAAGCGGATCTTCTTGCTCATCGGCAGTTGGTTGCACTATAAGCGATTCATTGCCCTCGGTTATTTGTTGCACGTAATCAGCATACCGGTTCAGACAGCTGACAAATATTTCCAGTATGCCAACCTCGCGATAGACATCCTTAAAGACGCTATTGTGTCTAAGTATATTGAGTAGCGTTTTAAGACATAGAATACTGCAGGGTGTAGATTGATTGTGCTTGAGTAGTATAGAGAGACTGATCAACTCCTTGCAGGGCACAAAGTTCAATTGAAACACAATGAACTCGAGCAGATCATAGAATTTCTCCTGTATCTGTGGACTCTTTTGATGTATACGCTCCGCAAATGTGCTCAGTGTATGCTCTGATTCGAGTATAAAATAATTTGCATTCTCCGAATGATACACACGCGATATGGCATCCAAAATGGTACAGCATAGCGCAGGTGTTGTCGACCTAAGGAACACCGTTTGAAGCACTTGAAAGGCATAAACATTCCGTACACACGTTTCCCGTGAGCTTGCCTGTGGCAATTGAAAGTTTTGCAACTTGAACACAGTATTGAATTGGGCTGCTGGCGGTCGTAGCTCGTAGAAGCCGCACATGCACAAGGATGAGATCATCAGCACTAAATTGCGTATAGCTGCCTGAATTTCCAATGTTTGACTGCGTGCATTGTCAAATCTGTAATTGTAAAAAGAACAATTAAAAATTGTCTTGTGCTATGATATATAAATTCAACTTGCTTGAGCAAAAAATCAGTGAGAAACACATAGCCCTGGGAGGCTCGAAAGTCGTCCATTAGTATCTGTGATACTTGACTAGAATCCTTGAGAAAGCAGAACACTGTGACGAACATTTCGACTATTTCCAATGGATTACCAAATGTTAAGCGTTGCATATTATCCACGCATAGCGCCATGCAACCCTTGGCTAATAATTAAACAAAGAAATTACTTTGAATTATAATTAATTTGATAATAATTTTATCTACTCACAATGTATATAGGTAACAACTGCATCGGTTAGACCATGCCTTGAGATTGTTGTTAATATTTCGGCCGCATTCTTGCGCCACACAATATTTTGCGCCGGACACGGCGAGGTGATTGCTGAGAATAACAACGTTAGATCATCCATGCGCGCCAGTTCCTCTGCCGGGTATGGATACGAGCACAGTTTGACCAGCAGCTGTACGAAGACTTTTTGCAAGAGTGTGCGACGCTCATGTGCATTAAAATCACTCACAGTCGCACCCTCAGCAGGCGGCTCATCATCTTCCACGGGGGGCAGATCGAAGAACAAGTAGAGACATTTCACAAGCGTCGAGGGCACAGCAGCAGCTGTCATTACCTAAAAGGGACGTGTAAAAAATCAGTCAGTATGCATACTATTAAAGGTTTGGCCATTCATGGCATACAAATTATACTATATAATAAATTAACTATATAATGTAAACCCACCCGTATCTGATGAACTTGTTTAGAAATGTGCAAATATTCATCCTAATATGGAACTTGCATTTCACAGCTAGTATACGCACTACATATAATATATACTTATTTGTTTATAAGCTAAAACTTATCAAATAGCATAAACACTTAGCAATAAATACTATAAAATGATAAATTCTATTGACAAAAACTGGAAACGCGTAGTTGAAGTACATGGAAAAGTTGATTATATTTCCTATAAACAACAAATTGAACCAATTTGTAATTCTATAAATAAAAATATGATAAGCGACATGAGTCAAGCATTTTGTATATAAAACCACAATCTATACACAAATTGAACATTTAAATATTCTGGAAAATCATGGGATATCCCACTGTGCTTATATTTATATATAGATTTGTATATATGTACCTGTATGAGTGATACATCGCCATTGGCCAAGAGATTCAATGTGGCCAGCAGCAGCCAGCCGCTGCTGGTGTCCTCGGTGGCTTCCACCTCGAGAAACTTGACAATGGCTATGGAGGCAGCTTCAGTGCTTTGATTCGATGCACGTTTCCTTATCTCGCTGACCATCAGCCTTGAGACCTGTTGACAGAACGCAACCACATCCCAGAACTTTTCGCTCATCTCATTTGCTGGACAGCTGCTAAAGACCTGCATGACACATATACAAACACAAGTGTTAATGTGATTTGTATGTTGAATGAAATGTAACGTAAATAGAAACCTTGCAAAAGAGCGGAAGCATTTCATAGAGTTTGCCATCCCGCTCAAGCTCACTGAGCGGCTCCTTTGGGTGCGTGTACTCGTTGAATAACTTTTTCAGCGTCGCCAGACTCATTTGTATGCGTGCATCAACGAGCGCATCCTCACTGCCACGTCCATTCGCATTGCCAGCACTAGAGCCGGGTGTATTGCTGCTGCCGTTGCCGCTGCCCACGCCTGATGCGTTCGCGCTGCCGCTGCCGTTGCCGTTGCCGGAGCTGGCAGCGCCGCGCAGCTTGCGCATAACATTCATATCTATCAGGTGTGTGTGTGTGATGACTTTCCGTTTGCTGTTGTTGCTCTTTGTTTGCTGTTGCGTTAATTTCAAACTGGAAATGGAACAAAACGGAACACAACGGAATTAGTTGAATGCTTGCAAAATCACATCATCATTTCGCTTGAATATTCAGCTAAAGTCGTAGTTCATTCATGTGAACAAATATCTATGTAATATAAAATAAATAAAATAAAATTTTAAATATTTTTAATAATTGTATTTAATGTACAGATTTCAATAGATATTTAAACTTAACACTTGCATTTAGCCAGAGTTTACTGTACTTGGCGCATTCGTATTAATTACCACATATGAATCACCGGCACAACAAACGCTATCGCTATTGTTTTTTTTGGCTTCTTTCAACAATATAAATGAACTTTTCGCGAGCTTTTAAACAGCAAAGTGAACGAACGTTCATAAATGTCTGCCCCCACTGTCCGTCCGTCCGTCTGTATGTCTGTATGTCTGTATATCTGTCTGTCTGTCTGTATGTGTGTATGTTTGTATGTGTGTGCGTGCGAGAAAATTGTTTAAGCGTGGGCGTCGCGTCGCTTCGAGTTCAATTGAAGGGTTAAGTGTATACAATGCGTTCGTTTTGACAGCTTATCAATAAAAAATAAGCGCAAATATTTACACTGATTGTCCACACAACGCAAAACAATAACAACACCAGCTGTTTCCCTTCTTTTTTCTTTTTTTTTTAATTTGGTTTTGATTTCCTATTCGTTTATTTTGGGGCTATGTAACTGTATACGTAAACGGGTCTCGTCTAGCGGCTGTTCTATATTTTGTATGTGTTATCTTCTTCGCACGCATTTTCGTTGCTTGTGCGCGTTTTGTTTTGCTCGTGTCAATCGCGATGCCACGATAAATTTTATTGATTTTTTTCTGCTCTCCCTGTCGTGCGTTCGCTCGCTCTCTTTCATATTCTGTATTGTCCAGCGGAGCACCAGCATGGATTCGAAAGTTTTCACACGCTGTTTTTCCATATTTTGCACAATTTGCAGCACTTACATTTAATGCACACAAGTAGCATGGTTTTTGTTTTGTGTTTTTTCATTAGTTTCAAAACATATTCCGTTTGTTTTCACATTAAAAAATTCGTTTTATTGCAGACGAACAAATGGTTGTTTAATAGCGATGTGCGATATTTACATGACTGATTAGTGATGACACAACATATCGCCGATGGGGCTAAGGTGGGATTTGAATGAAAGGAGTTGTGGTCGCTTTACAATTGCTAAAAACGAATACATGTTATGATAAAACAATTTTATTTTAATTAGATGTTAATGATTTTATACTCTTATTGTCATTTATTGTGAATATTTAGACAATGCAAAATTAGTTGGTCAGCTGACAGTGTTGCACAATGGCTTACATGAACGCGCGTTGTCAACTTGCTTAAAATAGAAACAGTGTTGCCAAAAGATTGCTGCGCGCGCCTTTTTAAATTTAAAACATTTTAAACACTGTCAACTGCAAAAAAATAAAAACGGCTTTACTGAAATATTTACGTATCATTAAGTTTAAATATATACCGCATACAAAAATTACAAAATGCAGTTTACCTTTAGGATTTCACGAGAAACAGGAGATTCCAGCGAGAGCTACACCGAATCTGAGAAATCGTCGGAAGACTCTGGCGCGCCAATATGCATAATGCCACCACGCCCCGGCACTGCGCCGAAGAACTTTAAAGAGCTCAACATACCTAAGGAACAGCTTACCCCTATCAGTTTTCCAATACAAGAGGCACAGCGTTGGCTCACCCTACAGGCCAAAGCCAAAGATGGCGAAGAGGGCAAAATCTATCGCTTTCCACTGCCCACCATCCTTCCTAAGGTCATACAAACACGCTATGTCCCCAAAGGTGAACTGCCCAAGGATGTAGCTGTTGATCGGCGAAGGCGTCAATACAGCAAAATGAACATCTATGAGGAGCTCAAAAAGGCCGGACTATCCGACGAAGTGCTGCAGCCGACGGAGGAGCAATACAATCTACTGTCGGAGTTTGCCTTTCCGCACAAATTCCCGCTAAGCTTTTTTGACGACAGCAACTATGACATCAGCTCACCAGAGGCATGGTTCGAGCTGGGCGTTGTAGGCGATGTGCACTATCCGTTGCCTGCACGCGCCTTTCTGCCCTATAATCGCAGTCTGCGCACCTGTCGCTGGGTCTACGCAGCAGTCACCTCGTACAATAAGAAAACGGAGCTGTGGTCGATGATCTCGCTGGATGATGGATGCACGTATGAGGTGCCAAAGTTGCAGTTTATGTTCTTGGCCGAGGATCCACACAAATATGTGGAGCGCTTGAAGTCGGCGGTGCACGAGCGGCACAAGGGCGAGCAACTGATGCTGATGGAATTGATTGTCGACTGTGTACTGCACGATGACATCGAATCAACTAACTTTGAGAGTTTCAAGCCCATCGAGGCGATACTACAGCAGGCCAAAGTTTCGGAGCAGTGCAAGCGACGTCTGCGCTCCGAGGTGAATATTGTGTTTGAACGTCTGATGGCACTGTATGAGTTGGAGCAGTTCATCATACACATGCCCAAGGAGTTTCCACAGTTTCGCAATATCTCGCTTAAGGAGTTTCTGCCGAAGGCTGCGCGTGTGGACTTTTCCGACCAAGAACGACGCGAGGTGCAGGCGCTGGGACTGGATATCAAGAAGAAACGCTATGCCTGGTCCCGCGCGAGTCTGTTCTATTGCATCGGTGGCATTGAGGCCATGATGGGCGTGGCCATTGAATGCCAGCATGTGGAGACAATGTCCGTGTACGTTTGTACTTTCCATAAGCCCATGACATTGTCAGAATTTCTGCAATCGCAAGAGACGCACAGCGACAATACGGCGACCTTCCTCAAGGTCTACTGGACTCAACAGCTGACAACTGTGATTACTGTGGTACTACGTGCCCTCGGCAAGGGCTGGCTGGATATATCGCTCAATACCTGGAACGTGTACAACATGTGCAAGATCTCTAGTTTCATGATGCAGGTGAAGCTGCGCATGCAGGAAGCCATGGAGGTGCTGCTGCTCACTTCGCTGAACAACTTCGCACACATGGTATGCGATCCCTGCCTACAGTTCCTGCCGTTGAAGCACAACTACAAATGGACGAGCGATTTCATAGAGACAGAGTTTCCATTCCATAAGCCTGTCTTTGCGCTGACACTTGGCATCAATGAGGATCGCAAGGTCTTCTACTCGACCAGTCCCGAGGATTTTCAACCGTTGCTCATGGATATCTTCAAGCGGGGTCTCGAGAAGACGGCTGGAGTGCGTATCATCGATTCAACTGTGATGACAAATCTGAAATTCGCACCCAATCTGTACATATTAACCGTGGAGCTCATCGAGGATAAATTTATTGAACAAAATGAACTGATGAGGCGCTGCTATGCCCAGGCGGTGCTGCCACTAAAGGCTTATGCCCGTCACTATGAGAGATTCATTGATTTTTATTTGCTGAATGTAGTCGAATACATGAAGGATTATGCAGCGGCACACAAGAGCTCGTCTCAGGTGAAAAACGATATACTGGAGTACAAGCGGCAGAAGGAGGAGGTCAGAGTTATACTGCCGGCATATATAACCATTGGACCCTACTACATCAATGTGGATACGTTGAAGCAGTTCCTCATCAAGAAATATATTGATCTGGTGCGGCGCATCTTCGAGTATTATGTGGATCGTATGTACGAGACCAATGACGAATTACTAGATCGTTGTGGTGAGGTTTTTCACAAAATTGCCACCCGTCCCATGAGCATAGAGCATCTGTACGAGATTCGGGATTATGCACAGCGAGTTCCGGAAATTGTAGATGAGCTTAAGGCGGATATACAGGTTATGTGGCTGGAGTACGATATGTTGGATGGTTTTTTTTATAATCTGACCGATCATCAGTTCACCATGAAGTGGAAGGCATTCGCATGGCCGCATCAGATTATGATGCGTCTATCTTCGCTAAGGGAAGAGCAGAAGCTTGACATTGAAGAGTTTCTTCGCATACATTATAGTGAGTGCCAAAACTTCGAGGAGCGCCTGGAATCGCTCAACGATGAGGTGCAGGCCTTCTCCCTCTGCTTTAATGCGAACCGTGCACAGGAGACATCTGTGGACATCAAGAAGACTTGGGCCGTAATAAAAGATCTCGAGAAGCTGGGGCTAACGCTGCAATACCGACAGGAGCTTTTCGAACTGGAACCATTATCGACAGAGTTTTTAACCAGCATCATTGCCAGTTTTCAACCATATAAAACCCTCTGGTATGCTTGTTCGAATTTCCTAAAACTGGAAGAGGCTACGCTGGGCAATCCAATTGGTCTTTTGGATACCGACGAAGTATGGGCAAATCTTATGAACCTACGCAAGGAACTAGAGGATTCACTCATCAACTTCAGCGAGAAACAAGAGATCATGGATGTGGCCCATGTATTCCTTGAGAAAATCGAAGAATTTGTGCCCGTCTACAACAGCATCATTGATCTTAGGAACGAGAACTGGATGTATTTGCATTGGACCGAGCTGAGTCACACACTTGGCCAAGAGATCAAGTACACAGCATCGATGAACTATCAATATCTTCAACGCAAGGGCATTCTCGACTTCCTGCCCGAGGTGCACGAGATCTCCGTCAGAGCCACCGACGAGGCCGAGCAAATCCGTATGGAGATCGAAGAGGAGGAACGTCGCAAACAGGCCGAACTAGATGCTCTATTGCTGCGAAAACAATTGCGCAGATGTCGCCGTGATATACTTTAGGATGTTGGATACATGTCACAATAAAGCCGTTATTAATTAATGTTTTTCTCTTTAATGTTTGGATATTAAGTTGCAACTATTCCCTTGACGAAATAAGTCCAATTGGGGTTAAGTCCCTTCACGAAAGGTCTAAAAGGGACAACAAAACAACATATCAAAACATTGTTGATTTCTGATAGTTTCAATTATATATTAAATTGAGCTCAAATTCTATAAATAGTTCAATTAATACACTAGATATAGCATCGCAATGCTAATACAAATCCGAGCATGACCCGATAAGATTATAGTATTTGCGCCATTCTGTAGCTTGTCCTGCGTCTTGTAGAACATCACGGAGACAGCCAACGGCAGTTCGATATGTTGTTCATCAGCATCCAATTCGAGATCGTGGCGCTGGCCAAGCACCAGTCGAGCATGCTGTACCATCTGTTGATGCGGCATGCGACCATCGCCAAGGTTCAGCTGTACCACATAAAATTCGTAGTTAACACTTAGGAATATGTTGCGGCAGCTAAGACTCTGCTGTGCTTCATTGTAAACGCCTTGAATGGCGGGTAGATTCAGTGTAGTTGCCTCAGCATAGCTCAACTGCAGTGGCAACCATTTGAGTGGATCGGGACGGCCCAATTGTGATATGTATATCTGTCCCAGATCGTTTAAGCTCGATGCGTGTAAGGGTAACAAATTAAGCCAAATTTCCGACTGCAACTGCTCGCAGTAGGCCGTGTGATTATGCTGCTCGTTTAAAATTGGAGCAAGCTGCCGCAGCGTGCACTGCTTGGAAAGATCTATGCCAAAGTTGACGGCTTGGTTGGAGCGACAGAGCGTAAGCCAATAGTCTTCAGGCTGCACACTGGCATTGGCATGGAAGTAGCTGAGCTGTTGCACCGGCTCTGACAATCGCTGCTGCTGTGCGCTGCTGTTCATTGCTAGAGGTTGCAACTTAGCCAAGAGTAGTGGTGCTCCTTGCATGTAACCTAGTGGTCCAGAGCTGGGTTTGACCAGCGAGACCTTTGCGGTTCTAAAGTTTACTTCATAGGTCACCCAAAGCGTCTCACTATCCTCCTGCACCCTGGCTTCGTTCAGCAGCAATTTGGCTGCCAAGAGATGCGTATAATTGTGCAACAGCTGCAGCTCCACATGATCCACCGGTATGTCAAGCTGCGTATCATTGGCCTGCTCCATGCAATTAAGTTTCTGTTGCTGTAGCAGTTGTTGGCAAATTTCTATGTTAATCCCCTGCACATCATTCTCCTCCTCTAGTGGTTCGCGTGGCTTCGCCAACAACTGATGGGTGCTCGTCAGATTGAGCAATGACCACAATTGTTGCTGCATTTGTACGGCATCTTCCAGCTTGCAACTGCTGCGCACATCCATCAGGTGTCGCAGCGTCTGCTTCAGCTGACAATTGGCGCTCTCATAGGCCAGAGGTATCTCAAAGTGGGACAACTCCCTAGTCTCCGCTTGCCACATTTGCAGCGCCTGTCCAAACTTATAATGTGCCGTAAACTGTGTGCTTGGCGTGTCCGTTTCGTAGGCGCCTATAAGCTCTGGCCACTGATGATACTGAGCAGCATTGAAATTGTGGCTCAAAGGCTGCTAAATATATGTATTGATAATTAATGAATTTAATTATAGTTAAGATATGCATTACCTGTTGCCTGGCTGGCTTGTTATTGCTGCGAAATACGCACAGCCAGCCATCGTGCAGCTGGCAAGCTGGCAGTCCGTGTGAGTACTGGAAATCCTCAAGGCGCGCCTGCAGTTGTGGTGCTCCTGCCTGTTGCAAGCAGTCGAACACTTGTAACGTTTCCTGCGGACAATCCACATCGCAGCAGCAATTCACCTCGCAGATTTCTGCGTGCACATCGCACTCACACAAATACAACGAATGTGGCTGCAAAGTTGCAGCTGTGCCGGCTGTGGTGGCTGTTGTGGCTACTGTTGCACTGGCATTCGAAGCTACTGTTGTTGCAATTGTTGGCTTGGTAGCTCGACGATTAGGCGCTGTAGTTGTACGAGTTGGTTTTAATGTTGGCTTGCGTGGTGGAAACGGCTGCAGCGTTGTACTACTCGCCTCAGGTAGGGGACTCTCCGTGTTGTTAAAATCTAGACTCTCTGTTATGACTTCGCTTGATGTGAATGTTGCTGTAGTTGCAGCTGTAGTTGTTGTTGTTGTTGTTGTTGTTGCATTGGTGTCGTGGTCGTGAGAGATGCCTATTTTAATGCTATTTACAGGCGCACAGAGCAGGCACCACCAAAGCAGCTTTAATATCAAATGGAACATGTTTTATTTGAACTCCACGCCGTATTCCTCAAATTTTCTGAATATTAAGTTCAGCTCAACAATTACTTTGCCAGAGCTGCGCGTTTGCAATTTGTAGCTGCAAGAATAGCAAATACTCAGAATTAATAAGTTGCACTAACTTAAAATTAATTTCAAGTTATTGTCTGTCATACCGCTCCACCCCAGAAAAGAGTAAATCTGTTTTACTCAAAGCCAAACCGCCACCGCCAAAACGTTCCTTGATGCTCTGCCACCAGGTATTGGGAGCAATTTTCCAAGTGTTTATCTCCAGACGATGTGCTCCCGGTGTAGCTGGTATATGGGCAAAACCGTAGCCTACGGGCCAGCACTGATGCAGCAAATTTACGGCGTAGACCTCAACCAAAAGACGGGGCCAGCCTTGTATGGCCGCCGAGCAGAGGTGTATATCTATGGGCTGAGCAAAATCTGAAGTATTCTGCAGGCGATGGCTGGCCACATGCGTCTGTCCCTGTGCCTCACCCTGCACCACGCGCCAGGCGTTGCCTGAGTGAGAACAAATATGAATATATTAATTGACACTAAGTATAAATTTTAATTACCGCTTTGCAAGCTCCACTTGCAGTACAAATGTGGTTCGTCGAATTCAACTGCTTTCAATAATTGTCCAATTATGTGCACCTCCGCCATCAATTGTTTTTTCTTTTACGAAATCTGTTGGCAATGCCAAGGCGACACTTTTCTATATGAAAACTTTCCTGAAATTGTATTTTCGCTGTGGCACTGCGACGTCGTTGCCAAAGCAACCGATTGTTGCCAAGCCAACGATAGTTTTCATGGTTTTCTATTTTGTATAGCGTTAGGCACATTAAAATTAAAAATGAGTTATTTGCTTGAAATGAACACACATTTTACACTCGCAAATTGTAATTTCAAAGTAATTTATGTGGAAGCGGTTAACATGTCGATAACTTTTAGTAGAACGATAAATAGTGGTGGTCGGTCGATATAGTGCTGGTGCTGCCAACTCGGCTGAAACGCGTGCGCATTATTGTAGCAGCGGCAAGCTCTAGATTTCAAATAAAATACGTTAAAAGTTGCCATTAATTTGATATGTTTTTGTTACAATTAAAATGTATAATGGGTATTTCTAAAACATGTTTATTGACTTTGAATTTTGAAGTTTGTGGTATGAGAACGAATTCAATGATTTGCTCTGTTTGGTCACTTATTCGTGAACCAAGGATCCTCTTTAATCTGTGATATAGTATAGCGCATTTTAACGGGGGCCAATATATGCATTATCATGTGCTTGCATTCGCTAGTGGCCGTTGGATTTTTGGGAAAAACAAGGGATTGATTTATACGCTTTAATAGTATGTGCACGTTGGAACCATCGTAGGGCAATCGTCCAAAAACCATGGCATAGCAAACCACGCCACAAGCCCAAACATCCGACATGAATGGATCATATGCAATGCCTATAGCAAAATTTATTAATGAAATATATCGTTGCATCGAACCATCTTATTACCTTTCAATATCTCTGGGCTGGCGTAAGCGTAACTGCCACAGAATGTTTTCGATAGAATCACCTGATTTTCAGCGGTGCGAGTGTCCTTGCGGGCAAATCCAAAATCGATTAATTTTATATTCCAATTTTCGTCTAGTAGCAGATTCTCACACTTAATATCGCGATGTACCACGCCCTTGCTATGTATATACTCTATGGCGCTCATCAACTGCTTGAACAGAGTGCGCGACTGCGGCTCATCCAAGAATTTCTTTTCGCGCACATAGTCCAAGAGCGTGCCATTTTCAGCGAGTTGCATTATCAAATAGACCCTATATGTCCATTAACAATTCAATGAAATCGTTGGTCGAATAATGTTATAGCTTACCTATGACTGGTCTCAATACTCTGATAGAATGTTATGAGGTTCTCATGATGTAATCCCTTAACCGCCTCGATCTCACGGGGCAAAAACTTTTGAGTGTATTCGGATGGTGCTTTGACCTTTGATATTATTTTAACGGCGACTCGCTTGCCATACTCCTCGGAGAAACCTATTTTGACCTTGGCATAATTGCCGGTACCGATTACCTTGCCAAGAATAATGCCGTGCTCCTCAAGTATGGTCTTTTGGGGCTTGGCCCTATCATCCTTGGTCGCAGCGGCAACGTCCCTAGCTTGGTTCGGACGTTCGTTATCAAAGGTGTAAACCTTTTGTTCCTGCCGACGTCCCGAGTTCTGATCAGTGGCTAAATCTTGTGACGAATTTGCCGACACTACAGCGATTGATTGTTTTTATAAATATATACATAAATAATGGCAATGCTTCTTTACCCGAATCTCTCTTACGTTTTGGAGCTGTAGCCATTTAAAGTGGTCCAGGTATCAATTTTGTCGTAGTATCTACGCCAGGATGTTTAAGTATCAATTGAGAGCAATCTATTTGCAGAGCCCTAAGTATCATTGAGAATTTTCCATACTCCTGACCAAAAAAAAAAAAAATATATATATATATATATCTATAGACTTTGACAAACTGGGTATAAATAAAATAACTAATTTATATAAAGCTGACGTTCATTGAAATGAATGAAAATTGTTTTGAATAGCTCAATATTGTGTACTTTTAAAAAGAATGAAAGATACTGGCAATTTGGAAATGTTAAAAGCTATAGTTTCCAAGAGCTTTTTGAGAAAATTATCCATATAATCCATTACTATATGGCGCGCTTTTGGAACAAATTCAAAAGAATTACCCAATTGTAAATTTGCTTGTGATTGTATTGCATCACGTATCGAGCTGACTGGCCCCTATGGGGCCTCTCATATAACTTTACCGAAAATCCGAAAATCCAAAAATAAAAACAAAAATGAAATCACTTTTATTTTAATTGAATTTATATGCCGGAGGCTCTGCGGTTCGCGCTGTTGCCGTGTTTATGCAGTTGCCAGTTTCATAATAACTCAAGCAAAAATCAAATAAGCCTCGCAAAATGGCCATTCCACACAGTTCGTGTATATGTTTATGTGTATGTGTGTATGTGGGTGTGTGTGTGTGTGTGTGTCTGTGTGTGTAATGGTTGTAACTTTTACTTGGCCCTGTTTTTTTGTGTGTCCGCCTGGGCCTCTAGCCATTGGTTACCTACATTTTTACTTAACTTTCGGCACTGTTTGAGTTTTGGTTTATGAAATTTTCACATTTTTTGCATTACTTTGCTTTCATTGTGAATTCAGGCCCGCCTCCCCGAAACACGCCCCTCAGCTCAGCGTTAAAGTAGCTTAAGGTCATTCGAGCGGTTTGTAAATTTTTCAATTGAAATAAAAAATGTTCTGTTCGTTGTTTTTTTTTTTTTTTTGTTGTTTGAGTTTGTGTGTTTTTTATTTCTTACTTTTGGCATTGCCTCTCGTTCTCGTTTTCCCATTGCGTGTGCAAGTGAAATTTTATGTTTCATTTAAAATTGAAATGTAGCTGGAAGCCACATATACGAAACTCGCCTCCAATTGCTAGTGGAATTTAATACACGGCCCCTCTATATCTCCGCACACAACCCACCACAACAGATTTTGTGTCTCCCTCCCCATTGGGTTCATTTTTCGTTTTTTTCTCGTTTTTATTTTCGCTGTCCTCACTTTTGTATTAAATAAAATATTTATAATTTCATAATGAAAAAGAGCAGCATGCCAAAGATAATGCGAACAGTGAGCTATACTCTTTTTTTATTTTCTTTATTTTTCTTCTCTTCGTTCTGCTTCTTTTCATGTTGCCAACATCTGCAGCGGGCGCCTTGGCTATGCAAAGCTTTATGGCGATAAACTGCAATTCTCCGATTGTTATCGATAAGACAATAACAGCAATTGATTCGTTGATTCTGTTAACTTAACATAATTCTGTTGTCTTTAATATCGATATTAGCTGATCATCGCATATCCCTTCGTGAATATCTAAAGAAAAACTGAAAATAATATTAATAATTGTAAGTTATGTGTACAATTTAAAAAATTTACAAAATTTAACTTGTAGAGGAAATTACTTTACGTTATTTTATTAAAGTTGCAGTCAGTTAAATACTACACATTTATGCTTAAATATTTACACAGCGTAAGCGTATACTGAGTGCGAGTTCGTGTAATCAAACTTCTTTATTGTGCTCTTGTTTTTTGTGGCCAAGTTGTCCGGACGCTGTTAGTCTGCTGCCTGGTGCCTGCTACCTGTTACCTGTTAGCTGTCGCCTTTTTCGCAGCATGCATGTTAATGTTTCGCCATTACGTTGATTTCACAATATCCTTGCACATCCTGTCCAGGGCTACTCCTCCGCAGCTCATACACTGTCGCCACGCTGCGCTGCAACCCTGTGGCGCAATGTCAAAACTGTTTGTGGCAGTTGCCGCTGCGTTGCCAGCGGAAATGCCGTTACCCACCCAACATCCAGCATCCAGCAAACCAGCATCCAGTGCCCATATCAGCTCAACCTGAATACACCAGCAGGCATGGTGAGATCGTGTGGGCAGTGGGGGAAGTTGCTTCCGCCTTCTCTTGCTTTTGCTTTTGTGGCTCTGGCAAAGCTGGGCCAAACTGCAAAAATGACAACTGAAATATGCGATGCTGTGTAAATTTGTGAGTCTGGGCATCGGGAGAGAACTGTGCTGCTGGCATTGTGGTTTATGCCACGCATCATCGTCATATTGCAACTGTTGCTTCCAGCGAACGTGTGCGTGTATATGTGTGTGTCTTCTGTCAGTGTTGCTTTTGTGTGCGCGCTTTCTTCTGTTGATAAACAACTGCAACTGCTTCTTGACTTATTACCGGATAGTTCATGCAACATGCAACATGAAACATGAAACACGCTCCCACGCCCCAGCTTGAGCCCTGCGCCCTTCTCCGCCAGCTTCGCGTGTATATGCATAATGAGGCACTTTGGTGGTGCGGCTACCTTTGCTGCGGTGCCACATAATTCGTATGCATGAAACTGTGGAGCGAAATTCATTTGTGGTCAGCTCAGGTCGTAGCCAGGGCACATGTCGCTCGCCGTTTCTTCCATGATGAGCTTACCTCGTTTTTCACTTATCCGATTAAGCCACTGTCCAGCTGCCCATCTCTCATTCTCTCTGTCTTTCTCTCTCTTTCTTTCTCTCTCTCTAACTCTTTCTCGCTTTCCCTCTCCTCTGTCTTTCTCTATTGTTGCAACTTTAGTCTGTTATAATCACAATGCAAATCTTGGCGCAACGGAAATAAGCATGGAACAGTTGGAGCTGAAGTTACCGATTTGCATGAGCGAATGTAAGGAATAATGTAATCATGGCCAGGACTCTTATCTTGTGAAAAGTATAATCTATGGCATATATTGTATTTAAGCCTAATAAATAAATAAATAAATTGCGCATTATTTAATTTCATTTCATTTGCTGTAATCGATCGCATTCGATATTCTTATCGATTACACATAACGTATTATTTAAAAATTAATTTAAATTTCATAAAAGTAAATAAGTCTAATTATTGTTTGGATGATAATACAATAATTCATGAACAAGTCGGTAAACTTTGCAATTTATTTATACAAATATTTGATCAAAGTGTGCTTAAACAGGAAACGTTGCCAAAATATCGTTTAATATCCATGCCACATATTAAGCTGTTTGTGCCTCAAGAGTTGCATAGAAATAAAGGCAATGCGAAAGAGGAAAATGATGGCAAATTGTGGCTACTTTGAATGCAGATGCACAGCTTTGAGGCCAACAAAAAAGTGGGGAGAGGGAGAGAAAGAGAGAGAGAGGGAGAGCGAGGAGGAGCAGAAATAGAAACAAAACCAAGAGGCAAAGCCGATGAAATTCAGTGAGGAATATTGTAATCCCAGCCAGAGCTGGGTAGGTAGTGGCTACATGGACTACAAGGGGGTGCTCTTTCTGCAGACGTCGTAACTTCTTTTGGCATAATAAAATAATATTTTGGCTTTCGTCCAGAGTTCCAGGGGCAGCAACATGCTAAACAAAACAGGGCTGTGCAACAAGAGCAGATGAAGTAGCTCGGGTTATGGCCATGACAGGCATGGCAAGAGTAGCAGAAGTCAATGCAGTCAAGTGGCCACGCCCCCTGCTCAGTGCTCAGATGCTCTGCCTGCCTGGCCCATAATGTCCTTTTGTATTGGTGCTTCTAGGGTGGCATGGCAAGGCCAGTTAGAGGCGGCGACTAGGCACCCAGGCAGCCTGTCAAGTTCAAGAATTAAAAAAATGTTAAACCAACTCAGCCAGGGAAATCAAAACAATAATAGTATTTCCTTCGGCGTGTATATGTGCATGTCCATGTGTGTGTGTGTGTGTTTGTGTGTGTGTTTGTGTGTGTGTGTGTGTCTGTGCGTTGTATGTTTTAGTGCGTCCTTTTGGCAGTCTTTTTCCAAATGCTGGCAGCCTTCCCGACTTCCTGTCTGGCTGCCATGATTTTATTTGCATGCAAGCGCGTGTCAATGTAAACTATGAACCCTCAGACGCGTTTCACTTCCTCTCCCATGCCCTGAGCTGACTGCAGCTCCACTGACTGTTAGATTTGCTCCACTTGCTTCTCCTGTTAGTGCACAGAGCTGTTCAGTGAAGCGTTGCCTGTTATATTTTTGGCAACGTTTTCTGCTGCTCGAATTTCAAGGTACAGTTTTGCAGCCCAGTATTTGTTGCTATTTGTTATGCTGTATATATGTATATTGTGTAATTTCATCAAATAAATACAATTTTGCTTCTTTTAAATATTAAATATTAAATTTGTTTTTTTTTTTGTGCTTTTCTTTGTTGATTTTTGCATTCATTTTGATGGGCATTTCTGTTTGGCATTTAAATTTTCAATTGTTCGTTTTCACGTTACGTTCTCCTCAAAATGCATTTAAATTCATGAGGCAACAACTGAAAATAAAACAGAATTTCGTTGCAGCTCGCGAATGCGAATGCTGCAATATGCATTCATATATATGTGTCAACAGATGCTGTTGCACAAAATAAAAGGCGATAAATGAACTCGCAAATACAAGCAGCACACTCATACTCATACACACACGCGCACAACGACTATTCGAATGCTCTACATGTACAGAGAGAGAGAGAGAGAGAGAGAGAGAGAGAAAGAGAGTGTGAGAGAGAGAGAGAGAGAGAAAGAGAGTGTGAGAGAGAGAGAAGGAGTAAGAGAGACGATGGGGTAGAGAGAGCGATCCCAGTAAAATTGGCACTAAAATTTGTGCTAATTGGACGATTGCTTAAAGCAAAAGGAAGAGGGCAAGTCGTTTGTATTAATAAAGAAATCGCCATTTGTAATAAATTAATTATTGTATATATTACAAATCTTAAACATACCTTATAGAATTCTATATTTATTCGAAAATATTCATAGTTAAATAACCATCTCTTTTGAATTTGCTAAGGCCATGTTTCAGTGTGACCCACTCTCTCTTTAGTAGAAATACTTAAAACATTTAATACTAAAAATACTCATCCCACAAAATGAAAGTATTATAATACCATAGCTAAGCAAGTCTGATACATTTAACACTAATTATATTTCATTTAAATCAATAATCATTCACAATTTGATTAAAGAAGTTGTGGCATTTGGTTTTACAGAAAGAGTACATTTATTATAAATAAAAAAAAAAAAACATTTGTCTACAGCAAAGATATGAGATTTTTTTTTGGCAGAGGCCAAAAACTGAAATACTGAAATACGGCTGGAAAATAACATAAATTAATATTCAGTTAAAAAATGAGTAAATATTTTATAGGCGCGCATATCGAGTTGCTCGAGCTGCTTTTTGTTGGTGGAACTGATTGTTGTTCTTTTTTAACATGTAGAATATAAATTCATGTGTGTGTATAGCCATACATGTATGAATGAAAGGGTTATACAGAGGCGTAGTGGGGAAGGGTTTCTCTTTTAAGCGGCAATGTTTTTGGGGCGAGTCGTGTTAAATTTATGAATTATTTGCGGGCTTGACGTTGAATTTATGAAATGTAAATGTTACAAATGTTGTTCATATTATTGTTGTTGTTATTATTATTATTATTATTGTTATTATTGTTTTTGATATTGTACTGGCATCGACTTATCTGCAGGGCTGCTGCAGTTCGTCGTGGCCCAAATGTAATTTACAGGCATTTTCTGTTATAAATTAACGTATGAGTTGCCCCCATCAAAAATATGGTATAATATGCGTGACAAAGACTGCAGAATGGGAGAGAGTGAGGTAGACAGAGAAAGGAAGGGAGAGAGAGAGGCAGAGAGCGAGAATATGATGGATATATGCTATATACAATATATATGCATGTACAAATATTTTATGTGATTTATGCAAATATGCAGCAACAACAACAGACACAACTCTCATATGGTTAATTAAAAATTCATAGAATTTTACATAAAGTAGTCGAAACTAATATTCATAGTTTCAAGTTTTCCACTCAGCCATAAACTCAAAGGCCCACTTAATAGGCCCCCAAAGCTTTTTCGCCATGTGCGTGGGATAGGTGAGATGAGAAGGCTTTGTGTGTGTGTGTGTGTGAACTGGTGTTGCTTAAAGGATAACCGTATAATAAAAGGCACATATTAAGTTTTACGGCACGCCCCCTTGTGCCTGCCCTCTGCATTATGAGCTCATTAATTATTCATAAATATTGCTTTACGCAATTAGTTAATTCTAGGATTGATTGATTTACTTTTGTCTGCATATGTTAAGGCACCCAACCCTTCATTCCTTCACTGTCCTCAGTCTCTCTCTCACTCTATCACTCTATCTCTTTCTCTCTCCTCTCTCCCTTCCGATTCCACCATACATCTGTTTGTGCTCTGCGTCCTCTTCGCTCGATGATTTGTGTCCTGATGCTGTTGTTCTTGGGGCATTGTCTGCGTGGTTGTCGTTGCAAGGCAAATACTTAGCTCAGCTGAACACAAAATACCATAAATGCTTTCGCTGTCATCTATTATTGCAGCTGGGGCGGCAGTGGGCGTGGCATACTTGGAGGCAGGTGTGCGTACGGTAGGTGGTGCATTCCACTGTGCGAATGATTAGAATTGTGGAGCATATTAGTAGCTAAATATGCATAGTCCTTAATAAAATGAATATCTATATAAAACATAAAAGTAGCATGTACAAATAATAAATAAACAATATAGCACTCACTTATAAGGTTTATTTTTCGATCCAACTTAGAATGAATCGGAAGGCTGCGTGTTCAAGTCACGTCAGGCTCACTAATGTTTCGAGTACGTATTATTTTGCAGCCAATTCTACAATATATTTTTGCAGTTTTATATGTTAAATATTAGTGATAATTTTTTATGTTTCATTCATTTCATGTGCAATTTTTTTATTGACTCCCGCCTGTCGTCGAATTGATAGAGATGTGAGTAGGACTCGATCAGCCGATCACAGCTAAATATCGATGATATCGATTAGTTCTACAGAATTATGTTAAGTTAACAGAAAAAACAAAGACCGATTGCTGTTACGCAGAATATAATCGAAATTGAAAAGGAATCGAATAAGAGTATATAATTTAAAGATAAACTAATACTATTTCAATATTTCTACATTAATCATTAATACAGCTATTAGTCATGCGTTTCAAATCAAAATAATATGCGGCAATTAAGTGGGCTTAAATCGATGGTAATCACTACAGTAATAACAAAAACACACAACAACAACAACAACAACAGCATACATTTCAATAATATGCGCCTGTGTATGAATATGAGTATATAGAATCGTTTGAATGTGTATGTTTGTTTGTTTATGTCTGAGTTGAGACCCAGCTGAAAATTGCAGTCAACATAAATCGCTCTGGCAGACAGAGCCAACTGCTGCAGCTCAGGCAGGATGGGTAGCGCAATGGGGTTGCTTCAGGGGGGCTGTTAGGGGTTGCGGTGGGGGGAGATCGGTCGCCAAATGCCGCAGTTGTATGCCCGACTTAGACCCAAAGCCGATGCCAAAGCACTGTAAGGCAGTGCTCAAAATGCAAATTAATTAGACAAGGCGAAACTCAAACTTAGCCTTCAGCTTCAACCTGTGGGCAGCAATGGAAAGGGGGATACGGAACAGGGGAGGCATGACCAATAGCCTTGATGGGGTAGCGAAGGGATGGGTATGGCCGCCACAGCTTATGTGTGGCAAACACAGGGTATTAGCTTGCACGGCTTTTTAAACAATAATTATTTTGTTAGCCGTAGTTATGAGCAAATTGAGCGCCTATAATGAGTACCACAGTAAGAGGGGAAGAGAGAGATATAGTGAGAGGGAGAGAGAGAGCGAGAGAGAGAGATTAAGAGATTGAGATCGAATAATGAGGTTGTGGTTGTGGACATTAAACCTTAATTATGCAATAATATTAGAAGATACTTCAAAATTTACAGTGTAATAATAATGTAATATATGTATTATGTATTATATTTGAACTATTGTTTATAAATATACATACACATACACTACTACCGTATTGTATGAATGTGCACATCCTTACTTAAGCTTCTGCATTTCCGGATGTTTTGTTTTTGAGTCAGAGCCCTACGCTTCTGCTCTGTTTTTTTTTTAGTTTGCTGTAAGTTAATGTAATTCTGTTGAACCAGCACCCAAGGATGAGCATCTAATGCCGATTTCCCTTCAACTTCAACTTGTTCAAGTTTGGGCTCAGGTTCAGTTTGGAGACTGAGTTCCAGTTGGAGTTGGAGATGGATTCAGTCTCTGGCTCTGGCTCAGGGCCCAGAGCAGAGGCTTACATCCCGATGCACTTTGTGTCATTTTGTAGCTTCGCTTCAGATCTCTGTTCCGTTTACCGTTGTATGGTTTTTTACTTCTTTCTCTCACTATCTCTCTCTATCTCTGTATGTGTTTTTTCTCCTTATTTCTCTGTGTTGTACTGTTAGCATATTTTATGCAATGACAATGGCTTTGGCCTCGCCACTGTTGGTAGTTTATAAATCATTTGAGATAAGCTGCTGCACAACGTGCAACACCTGATGCCTTTTTGAAAGGATGCCGACCCAGCGTCATGCCAAACAGTACCACATACCATGCCATGCCACAAAATACCCTACACACACACACACACACTCTCACATACACCATGGCATTCGTGTGTTCTACGTTAAAAATTGCAAACAACGACTAAATGGGCACAAAAAACAGGTTCAGGCAGCAGTCGCCAGCCAACGACGAGCACATAACAAAATTGAAAATAAAAAAAGCGAACACAAAAAAACAACAACAACGTTAAATGGCAACCTGGAGCAGTAGAAAAGTTGACAATACGTAAACAGACAAACAAATAGATACCCTACTACCCAGAGTATGCAAGCAATCGAACGACAGTAATCAATTGACATTAATCGATTATATACAATCAAAAAGTGAATAATTATGAAAATACTAGAAATACTAGTACTAAAATTATGGTATTATAACCTCAAAACTGCTCAAATTATAGTGAAGTTTAAGGTTGCATATCTGAGACTTTGCCTCCTTCGCATTGGTATTCCTAAAAATTCGACATGTTTGCATTGTTTTTGATGCTTTGCAGAGTTATCAATGTATTTCGCTGTGTTACCCTTACTAGGGCATTAAATTATAATATGCCAAACGGTTGAAGGGTATAACAATAACAGGAACATTGAGTAACAAAATTGTTTGCGGTGCGGCGTAGAACAAAATATGAAAATGTAAATAGCATAAAATGAAAACCTGCAATGGCAGCACTTTTCCAACACTTTTCCGAGATGCTGACGTAGATGCTGTGGACTGCGGGGCTTCGACACGGGGTTGGCGTGGTTTCGGCTTCAGATGGGAGGGTGGCCACGCTACAACTGCCGCCTTCTGGCTGTGGGATCTGGGTGCGGGTGCAGGTGCGGTTGGTGTACTTCGTGACTGACGCTGAGTGCAAGCTGTTTAGCTTTCATGTGACAAAGTAAATTTCAATATATTGAAATTGTTATTTAAGTAGAGTGCATGTGGAGCCCACGGAGCAGCAAAGGCGCAGGCAGAAAAACATAGGGCAAGCAGGCATGCAAATATACTAGACGTATGTATGTTCATATAAGGAGATCCAAGGAGTAAAAGAAATGTGGGAAGTGGCATGGCTACCTCTAGCTGTTATATGTGTATGCCGCAGCTGTCGCTCTCATTCCTGGCCTTTTACTGTAAATAGTGTCATAAATAAATTGCCGTGATTTGTGTGCCAGGCACTAGGGATCCTAGGAGCAACAGAGACAGAGACACAGAGAGATAGGGAAAAAGAGATAGCGAATGGGCGTGGAACTGGTAACAACATGGCATCTATAGTATGGTATAAAAAATATCATGTGCACGAACAAATTGTATTTTAAAATGCAGCCCAAGCGGTTTTTCTAACAAAAGCGTAAAGTACATTTGCCGCCCACACGCCGATAACTAAAAAAAGGAAAAAAGGAGAAAAAAAAATGACTGCCACACAACTGGCAGCCATTGGGCAGCTGGTGAGTGAGTGCAGGCAACGATTTAATTACAAATAAAGTAATTTTTAATTGAATAACCGCCAAAGTTGATGGAAAAACGTTTCATCCACTCATACCCGAACTCAAACACTCAGCCCCCCATCCGTCAAACAAACTCTGCCATCCCATCCACCCGGCCCACTCCATGTGCAGCCATTCATATGCTGGAAGCTTAAAAACTGATCGATTTTCAGTTTGGCACACCGTGTAAAATGCGCATTGCAGTTCGTTGCGAAGAGTCGCCTTCAATGTGATTGGATCCATCAGCCTCACTGACCATAACATCATTTTCACCACAGTGCGTGCCCAACATTTGTTGTAAGTTTCCCTCTGTGCGAGTGTATGATTCTGTCCATGTGTGTCTCTCTCTTACTCCCTGTCGCTCTCTTTATCACTCTCAGTGTTTGTGTGTGTGTGAACATTAATTTTGCCAGTTTTCTGCTCTTTTGCATATTCAGGGCAACTCTTGACTTTGGTCCTTGATATACCCTACCTAAACTATAAACTTTACCCTTTTATGAAGATTTTCCTGAAAGAATAGTTTAAAGAATTTTCGAAATATATTGATTATCGATAGATACATACCAATTTCTTTAGAATCACAAATAAATCGTTCCAAAATGAACTGGTCAGACATTTGTCTGTAGATGATTAGTAGTCATTATCATATATATTTTCTTTCAGTTATTTTTAATAAATTCCCAACTGTAGGTGATGCAATAAGCCGGAACTGTCCATTTATTTTGGATGCAGCATTTCAGCCCTGGCTTTTTACGTTCCTTTTTTTTGCCTTTGCTTTATTTTGCCGCTGCGCTTATTTGCAATTGCATCATCGATTTAATTGCAAATTAATTGCTTCATCATTGGCTCGCGTATATGGCCGTTATTCTGGACAGATTCAGAGATTCAACCAGGACCTGCCCTCAATACATCCCAGGCATAAACGGGACGAGAAGAGTCAAAGCCTGACGAGAGGAGGCGGGGCAAAGTCATCATTGGATTCCGAGCAGCTGCCGTTTATTTTTACATTTCACGCCGAGCGCTGCATTACTTTGTAATTATTGTGGCAAATGGTTTGTTTGCATATTGATTACAGCTGCAAAAAGCCAAGTGTGGCTACCCTCGATGCGCCGCCCATGCTCTATTCGCTTACTATGAATTCGTAGCTCCCCATTAGCCGGCATTGGGCCAGTGGTCCGGCAAGCTAACTTTAGGTTCAGCCATTGAGGAATTGAATTTGAGCTTTAGAAGAGTTAAATCTTCTGGAAAATACATTGAAGTTAGCGTAGAAATATATTATTGATGAATATCAAACTATCATTACATAAATAAATGTTTACACATTTTATTCAATTGGTGTAATAAGCAAAGCGATGGCGAATACCTTCAGTATTTTTTATATCGATTATTTGTATTATCGATAATTTTGGTATCAACGGACATAAAGCGTGAATTAAAATTGAAATTAAAATAGTTTAATTATATTCTGTGTTTTTTTTTACTTATGAAGTTATTTTATGCTTGATTTCGTTTTAATTGAAAAATTTTGATAACATCTGGTATATTTCATACCGAAGTATCGATCGTGCAGGGCTGCTATTGTCGAATGGTCACACTGTGGCTAAACGTATTCAGTTATAATTTTGGCGCAGAGTGCAGACGTTCTGATCCTATTAGATTTCAATTAGATTCTTTGTGTAAAGTGAAGTTTAATTTAGAACTATGGAGTTTGATTTAATAATTATTATTTTTATTTGTATGATGTTGTTTTTTCTGTACACTCTGGTTTTATATGCTAAAATATTATTTGCTTCCAATAATAACCAAAGCCTCATGTAATCTCCAACAACGGCAGTCTATCTGCCGTTGGCTCCAAAAACGGCAGTCTATCTTTCCACTCATTCTTCAGTCGCCATTTTTTTCAATGTGCTCAATCAAATTTAGGAAAATTGCCTGGCTACTGAGCGGTGGTAGTGGCAAATGTTGGCGTAATGGAATTTGCAGCGTCAATTGCATTGCCAAAGTAGCCACAACTGCAAGGAGGAAGTGCAACAAAGAACTTGCCCTGCGCCTGCAGGACATAGACATAGTCATAGTCATAGACATTGAGTGGTTGATAGGATGGAGCGTGTTGGAGCAACATAGATGGGAAGCGCGGGCCCGGGCGGGGCAGAGGTACATCATAAAAGGCAACACAAAAAATTTGCGGTTGATGCATTTTTATGAAGTGAAGCGCAAAGTGGACGAAGAAAAGGTTTCCATTTTCGCTCTGTCGCCCGTTCTCTCGCGTACAGTATGTGTGGGAGTGTAAGAAAATATAATAATAAACTAGAAAAATGACAAAAGACATGTTAAAAGCACACAAAAAAGAGAGAGAAAAAAATACTAGACAGTAGCAGTATGAAAAAAATAGGACAGGGTGGCAACGCCGCTGACACGGAGCACTTTCGTTTAGGCCGAGGAGAGGGAATTGTAAAGAGGTGGCAACTGCTGTAAAGATTTACTTGACGATAGACAAGAAAAGAGGCGTGTAAAGTGCCGCCAAGCTAAAAATATTTGCACAACAATGGAAGCCACAGAAACGAGGCAGAGAATGAAATAAAAGTACAACAGAAAATAAAGCACATGCTCGCAAAGTGTATGCAAAGAACTGTACGAACTGGAGGAAGACCTAAGAGAAGAAGATGGAACAGAAGCAGAGCAGAAGACCTGTATATAGTTGGGTAGTAAAATGTAAGTAGCTATAAAATATGAATATAATAGAGCACATCACATCATAATGCGAGTGCAGCGCAAACGATGGGAATGAGACGCATATATGTATATGTAGAGGGGGACGTGTCAGTTGCTCGGATAGTTGATTAAATCTGTGAAGTGATCGAAGTGACATGCATGAACACGACACGACAAGCACACTTGAGGCATTGCCATGCCATAATGCCTCTCTACGACAATGAAGTTGAACTTATTTTCGGTGTTGTTTTATGCTCATCTTCTCAGTGTGTTATCTGGGGATATGCGTGTGAATAGCTTCCGCCAGTGGCTGAATAGATAAAGTCGATGAGTGTGAACATAACTGAGTACCATTCACATTCACTCTCTTTTAAAACGTATATGATTTCAAATTCACACACAGATTTGAAGTATTTAGTAGGGGGTTAGCTGCGATTCTTTGAAGGTGTCTGAAGGCCTTTTAGGTATTTCAAACATTAAAGTCAATAGCTAAAAGCACCTGTACGGCTTTCGTTCTTCCTGTTTTTTCAGTTGAGCGCTCAATCAATAATCAAACAAACAGCCAACAACAATAAGCAGAGAGGAGGCAGTAGCCAGAGCCAACGCCTATATCAACACCTTGACGAGCCAACAAAGGGATTCGGCCGCAACAGACGGAGACCGAAAGCGCAAGAAGGAGTAAACTGGAGGTGGCCGACCGGAAGGCAGGGAAGTAGTTTGGTTCAGTCTGAACGGACAAAATGTTATGCATTATATAGAAATACAATATAACTTCGGTATGGGTAAACATTAACGCCATGAAGCGTGGCCATCAGGAAGTTGCACAGCCGAGACCGAACGACAAACCGACGTGCAGAACATCGACAGTCTGGGCGCCAGTTAGCCAGGCCAAGCAGCCGCCGGCGTCAATGGCGTCCACATGCATTCAAGTCAACTCTATCGACTGGGGCTCGAACTCTGAAGTCGAACTCAGTCAGCGCGTCAATAACTTGGACATAAAGGCAGCGCCGCATTGGGGGTGTATGCAACATAATTTTGTGAAGGCAATGCCATGCTACAACGTCATGGCTAAAGGGGGAACAGCGGGCGGAACGGAGCGTGCAGTACTCTGTACTTCACGGTACACAAAGGCGAACAGAGTGAATCGATGAAGGAACCGCAGGCGTTGTGAGTTGTATGTAAGAGGCAGGAGCATTGCCGGGGTGCCAATGACGCTTTGCGGTTTATTACCAATGCCATTGTATACTTTATGACGTTCCCAAAGTAAATGGGCGTGGGCCATTGCCATGGAACGGCAGCGGGTATTGGTCCAAGTATGACATTAAGTGTGCAAATGTCCCACCATAGGCAGAGTGAGTAAATATGTGTGTTTCTGTTTGTGTGTTGACTTGAACTTAAATAAATTTGCTTTTACAGGCGCTGCTGCGTAGTGTATGCTGACATGATAAGAGGTGGAGCACCAAAAAGGCCAACGGCAAGCGTTCAAAAGAACTGCATCACTTCAATTTAATATGCAGTAGCTCATAAACAATTCGAGTGCAGTTAAGTCAAGATAAAGGATAAATCATAACGAAGCTACGATAATGAAATTACGAGCAATTATAAATTAGTGATGTAACATGATATCTATAAGATTTGGAATGTATATGTGCGCATATGAAACTTATAGGTAAACCATGGTATCGTTGAAGATTTTAAATTATGTCTATATTTATACATATACATTAAATTTAAATCAATACGTAAGTACAGCACTTAACCATTGTATTTTATGTCTTGCAGAAATTAATTTGTTAATGGTATTATCTTTTTCTCTTTAGGTAAAAATCGACTGGATTATATGAAGCCCATGCTACGTTAACTTTTCCTCATTTCGAAGTTTTCCTTGTGAATTTACTGTGCTGCTTGCATTTTCATGTGAGTGTTAATTTTATTTGGAGCTTTATTCTCATTCTCGTTTACTTTTATTTCAGTGACCTTTTACTCTCTTGACCGTTGGCCATTGACCATTTGCTCGTTGGATTGCCGGTGACTTGGCTCTCTTGTTGTTGTTAGAGCCGATGATGATGGCTTGCTGCCGCTTCTACGTTTGTAGCAGTTTAGTTGAGTGCATTTTAAGTGCCGGCAGGTCGGATACAGTCTCAAGGTTAATGGCCCACCCACCGTGGGTAAGTGCAAAAGAAACAATTCCCATTATTATTTACATTTTCAATGCTTGTCCGGCTGGTCGATGCCAACGGCATTTTAGCTACTCTCGTTAAACATAGTCTAGACACAGCTACTAACAACAGACTGCTTAAATATGAATCATATTTTGAAATGTTTCAAATCAACCATAATTCAATTCTTTCAATCACGCATACACAATGACACAAATATAATATTAAAATATTCTATTGGTAGAAATGCCGCTAGGTTTTTCCCTGCAAATTAATAGAATTTTATAAATTTTATAGAATTCTATAAACAAGTCATGTGGTAATACAACTTAAAGACATTTGTTTAACTTTTGTGGGTTTACTCTTAAATTGTGTATCTTTTCCCAATTTCCTAAAATTGTCTTTCATGCGAATAGCTAGAACTGAGTTTTTCTAATTTGCAGCTTTTATAAGAATTTGGGCGTCTAGTATTCACAAAAGAGTTGTGAATAAAATCAAGTAAAATCTTTGCTCACTCCGTTTACTTTATGCAGCTTGTAATTGTGAACGAGTTTTAAGAAAAACCATTTTCTTGATGACAAGAGGCAACACTGGCTCTGAAATTAAATGCCTCAACACATTTCTGGCAAAAGAGCGGCGGTAGATTTCCAGGTACTTCGCTGGTATCTTTCGGTATCCAGGGGTATTGTCTGGCATTCTCTCGGTTGGTGTAGGCGTGAGTGACGATGCAGGTTTTGTATTACTCAAAGGAAATGAACAGAAATGTAACAACAAAAGTGAATTTGGCATACAAATTGAAAAAAAAGAAGGAAAGATTGAAGCAGAGTTACAGCTCGACAGGAAGTGAGTACCTCCGAAATGTATGGTACACTTTTTGCATTCGCTGTTTCTTCCTCGCCTCAAATGAAAGCAAGTTAATTTGATTTGGAAATTTTTGAAAGCTCCACCGACTGTAGGCTGAGATTCACTGGCTAAAAAGCCACTGGAGGAGAAGGGGGCTAATAAACGTGTTGCCATTGTCGCTTAGGTGACAGAATAAGAAGTGAGGGCTGAAAGATAAAGAGAGGGAGTTTTCCGCGTGTAGGGAAACCAAGTGAAAAGCAAGGAAATTGAATATAAGTTGATCAATCTAACAAATATAAGAATATAGAAATTTCCAAATGCTTGACTGGCACAGTGGGACATTTAAATACTATACATATATATTTCTCTTTCAATATTGTAAATAATATTGGTCCAGCTGGCTATAAATCAAGCATATCTAAATATTATTTATCAGTTTCATTTTATAGTCCGCATCCTGCAGTTATGTCAACAAAACATTGTAAATACTAGCAATAATATTTTATAAATTTGTTTGCAACTCTCTTTATATAGAGCACTGTGAAAGTCGTTGAATCTGAGCGGGTGCAAATTCAAGCAGACAAGGCAACCCAGTCGTAGCCCAGTCGTAGTCGCAAGTCAGACAACAAAACAGAACTCAGCTCTTAGCACAACACTTTGACTTTTCACTTCCACTTCAATACGCCAAACGCGATGACAACAAGCACGAAAGAACGAGACGCAGAGTATGGGAGTAGAGGTGGGAATTGGGCGTTGGGAGTTGAGAGTTGAGAGTGAGTGTGGATGGTGGGGAATAAAGAGTACAGGTAGACTGTGCGACAGCCTTGTGGCAGCTGTCAAGCGAGACAAGCTGGCGAAGTAGCTGCTTCAATATAAATAGCTAGCTGTACCCCGCTCAGCTTTACACTCCAACCCATAACCGACCCTGTCCCTACAACTGGCTGTCCTGGCTGCCAATATATATATATATATATATATAATATGTATGTATGTATGTATGTTTTTATGTATATGTATGTGTGCATATACCTGGCAACGCACCAAAGGACGACACCATACAGAAAAGTACATCAAATGTACATTAGTGCGGTAGTTAACTTATTCATGTACACAACTCTCACGCCCCTTTCAACTGACACGCCTTCTTTACTCATTTTCGTGTTTTTGTGTTCAAGACCAACACAAAAAAAAAACAGAAACGAAGAAAATTCGAGAAAAAAAAGGAAGAAAACGAAAAATGTCAAATGAAATATAATAAGGGTACATTGAGAATGGGGTTTTTTTGAGGAGGTTGGTAGAGTACCTGCTTTATAAGCTGACTCCATTTAACTCCTACGCACTTGAAGCTCCGCTTCGGAGTCCTCCGTCAAGAGCGCCGTGTTGTCATTCTCGTTGCTTTTCAGTTCTGTTCAGCTCAGTTCTGTTCTGTTCTGGCGACTCAATGCTGTCATTCTCCTGCTGCAGACAGACAACAAAATTTCTTCGTTCTGTTTACAGAGTTTTGCGTTCATGCCGTATAGTTCCCCCCAGTTATAGTTGTTGTTGTTGCAGTTGGTTGGGGTACAAAAGACTTGAAGGCAAGTATGAAATAAAGTCAAATTCCAAAAGGCCCCAATCCCTTCTCTAAAGGATCCAAAACTTCGAACGAAACCAGCAGCGGCAGCATCATCTGCTGCAGGTGAAAGTTTTATCTAATTAAAAAATGCTTCTTTGACAAGAAAATTGTGGCTTCATTTACTTTACTTTTGCGGCAAGTATAAGGGCCAGCGCGCTCCTACTTTCCTTTTCTGCCGTTAAAAGTACAAACAACATTTGCAGCTTTTCTCCGAATTTGTTTAAAAATTATTTAAAATTTATGCCAAATGCTAAAGCAAATAGTTTGGAAAAGTATTACATGGAATGTGTAGAACTTTCTTGCGTCAATAATCTTCAAATATTGCACATATCTTATGTACAATTTATGATCCTAAAAATACAGAATTTTGCGTTCTTTGAAGTGATGACTATACAGATATTATATACAGATGCCTTCTATGTTAAATTTTCCTTTTAACATACATTTTATTTGACTAAATCTCAAGATTTATATAGAATGAAAATGTATTAATTTCTTCTTGTTCTTTCTTTTAGCGACTTCAGTTTCTACACAAAGTGACTGAATGAATATCACCTTATTGTATATATGGCATATGTTCTTCAACGCTCGCTCACACACATTCAACTCAGTCTCTCAATGTGTGAAGTCAGAAAGTAACATTTGCGAGTCTGCGGTTATTTTGCTTAATTTATGTTGTAATTATTTTGTTTGGCAGTTCTCTCTCTCTCTCTCACTCTGTCTCTGCTGTTTTCTTGCACCCCCTCGGCATGCCTATAAATATTTACTTATAAATGTCTTACACTTTGTTCAAGTTCGCGTTTGCCTGTCTGTCTCTGTGTATGTTTGAGTGTGTGTGGCGGTGTGAAATGTGTGTAAATACTCAAAACACCCATACTCAAAAGTTGACAGAGCTGCTGCTGCTGATGCTGCTGCTGCTGCTGATGCTGCTGCTGCTGCTGATGCTGCTGCTGCTGCTGCTGCTGCTACTACTGCTGCTGCTACTACTGCTGCTGCTACTGTTTTCCTGAAGGAGATGGGGCAGTGTTTGCGAATAAATACAAGGCGAAGTGTACTTTATGGCAGCGCTTATGTCGTACTAATTAAATGTCACTCATACGCACTGTAAGCCTCCACTAATGCGCAATTCGCTTCCACACACACCCATCGCCTTCCTCTACCTCCTCACCCACCAATGACGCTTCCTTATCTAAGTAGAAATTTGCATATTGTTGCTGAGGTTGTTGTACTTGCATATAGCTTAGAATAGTAATCAACCTATAGGAGGAATGGGCAGAATCTACATAGTTACTTCTCACAATTGACATATGTTGTTGTTGTTGTTGTTGTGTGTGTGTGTGTGTGTGTGTGTGTGTGCCATTATGTGTGTGTGTGTGCATACGACGGGGTAACTAAAGACCATCAAGCATCTATTGATAACATGGCATTGAAATGGCGTGCAAATGGCTAATTAATAGCTTAAATAACACCTCTAGGCTCTTTAATCTGCACTATATGTTTGAAGAAACCTATAGGGTTTAAGCGATAAACAATGAAAAACATACAATTTTAGTATTAATGGGATACAAATGGATTATATATATTTTTTTTAAATCATAAGGCTATAAGTGTTTCTATGTGAAGATAATAACTGATTGTAATTCGACCCTGTCTATTATAATGTGTATGTGTAGGTGTGGCAGACCCCATAGTATATATATTATATTTTTTTTTTAACAGAATGACAGTCCAAGTCCGTCTATACGTCTCTATGAATAGCAAGATTTTGAATACAATTAGAGCTACAGAATTTATATATGGGGCACGTAAACTACATTGGTTTACAGAGCTCCGTCTTTTAGATCTATTATAAAGTTGAACTTTAAACGAAATATATCATGAAATATATATGTATATGGTCAGTTAATTGAGTAGAATTGGATATACCAGGTATACCGGTATGAAATGAGCGTTTTTTTTGTGAACATAAAACACTAATTATTAATGGGAAAGTAAAAAACATTTTATTCAAAGTATTGGCCATTGTTTT
>JBANCZ010000523.1:0-34187 GCA_037040025.1 Sphaerogastrella javana
GTGCGCTTGGAGATGTGTAGAATATATATCTCTCTCTCTCTCTCTCTCTCTCTCTCTCTCTCTCTATGTGTGTGTGTGTGTGTGTGTGTGTGTGTGTGTGTGTGGGCGTGCAATCTGAGAAATTTTGCTTTCAAGGCAAAAGAAGAAGGAGAAGTGAAGCCGAGGTGGGCAATGGCTTTGTTTTGCAGTCGGCGACAGCAATTGAAATAACGGCAAAAAAAGCCAAATAAACGAAGCGGCAAACCGCCAGGGGGCGTGCTGACAGCTAGTAGGTGGGTGAGGGTGGTGTGGCCAGATGGTGGGAAAGCGAAAAGCGCTGCTTATGCCTGCCACAAAATGTGGTGCTTAGGCCTTGCTAATCATGGTCCCAAAAACTCAAAGGCAGCGACTGCGACGTCGACTGTGACGCCGACTGCAACAGAGTTTTTCTATTCGCGTTAATTTCGCATATTTTTCGAATTCGCTTCGTTCCCCTCCTCTCCTTTGCTTGCTGCGGTTGCTGTTGCACTTTGACTCATGCTGCCTCCATTTTGTTTTTTCATTGTAATTTTATTTTGATATGTTTCACTATTTGTTTTTTTTTTTAATTTTTTTCTGTTTGTTTTTAGACACACGCGCACTCAAAGGAATAACTCACTTTTTGGCCAAAAAGCGGCTGCAAAAAGCACGTGCAAATTTTTTGGCCACGTTCTGTGTGCCTCTAGTTGGCACAGTGGGCCAAAAACACGACACAGGCGTGTGTGTGTGTGTGTGTGCGCGACACGAGTAACGGTAACGATAACTGTGTAACTGTTAGTGTGTGTGTGAATTCACTGCAAAGGACAGACAAGTTGAAACACGCGCAACGCACGTCCTGCGCTTTTGAGTGTCGGCGTTAGACTGAAAACTGCAGGCGAACAAACGAATAACTGAAGCTGAGACGCTTCCGCCGCTGCTGTAAGTCGAATGCCAGAGCCGCAATGCACGAAGTGCGCCACGAAGCGCTCTGGCAGACTTCGTGCGCAGAGCACGAGCGCCAAAAGGGAAATATGCTCTTTCGTAGCGACAAAGGCAGCGGCAAAAATAACAGCAATAACAAGAGCACTGACTGTAACAATAACAGCAGCAGCAGCAATAATAGCAACAACAACAGCAGCGCAGACTGTTAACAATAACAACAACAGCAGCACATACTTCAGCAATAACAGCAACAACAACGCTGACTGTAACAATAACAGCAGAATAATATTAACAGCAACAACAACAACAGCAGCCGTAACATCCTCAGTGACTGTTAGAATAACTGCAACAACAACAGCAGCGCAGGCTGGTAACAATAACAACAACAGCAACACTGACTGTAACAGCAGCATCTGCAATAACAGCAACAACAACAGCAGCAGCTTTAACAGTAACAGTGACTGTAACAACAACAAAAGCAATGGCTGCCGTAAAGAGAGAGAGAGAGAGAGAGAGAGAGAGAGAGCGCATTTTAAGAGCAAACAGAGCGCTTTAGTGGGTTACTTCTGCTCTCGCTCTTCGTTTTCGTTCTCTCTCCCCCCCCTCTCTCACTCTGTCTCTCTTTGCTGTGTTAGTGGGCCGCATAACTGGGTCAGTGGTCGCTTGACGCCCCTCTCCCTACTCATACCCAATGCAGTAGGCATTGCGCCGCCAAGAGTCTCGGCTGTGCGAGCCGCATTTAATCGAATGTAACGTTTACAGTCAACTTAACACATTGATTTAGCCTATCGTAGGTAAATTAGTGGCCAACTGCCAAATGACTCTCACTCTCTCCCACTCTCTCTATCTCTTCAACTCTCTCTTTCTCTATGTGTGTGTGGTAGTAGTAGTTTGATTGTGCGTGCTGCTGGGCGATTATGGCTATAGCTTAGCTTGGCGTCATAATTCGCTATGGAATCGCTTTTATCACTTACGCACCGATATCTGGCTATATAAATAACTCACATGTGTGCCCCCCATTTGCCTCTGTATGTGTATGTACATATATGTGTTTATATGTGTGTGTGTGTATGTTCACCTTTGATTGAGGTAACACACGTGAAGGTGGGCGGCATGCCACGCCCACAACTTGTTGCCGCTTTCGCTCATTTGGATTTGTATCTGGGTTTATTTCCTGCGTGTGGTTATCGATAACCAAATGCACACATATTTAGACGAACTACATTTAGACGATTAAATATAACACATATAACTAACTCAAATACTAAGGGAAATTTTATGAACTATAACCTTTAGAGGAAGATCTTAATGCAAATAGTTGCAAATTTCTATGATTAGCCATAGTATTCAGAGCGCTTTCTTTTATAATAATTTATAGATTTTTTCCTTTAAATTTATAAAATTAAAAAATTTTTTTAAATTTATTATAATTTTTAAAAATGTATTATAATTTTAAATAATTTTTAATACTTTTTAAAACAAATAAAACTAAATGCAAATGTTTTTTTTTTTTAGCTGCAAAGAAAATTGAGAAAAATGAAAAATTTCGTTTCTGTTTTTAGGGGCGCCGAAGTAAATTCTTGCGTTGACTTTTTAAATTGAGACTAAAACTTAAACTGCAACTGTTAAAAAACTATTTATCTTTGTGTCCGTCTGTCTCTGTGTTTGTGTTGTTTATTTAGCTTTGTTATGAAAACTTTGAAATTTACAACAACCATAAAAACGACAGATTGGACATTCATACTATTATGTAAGACTCACAAAATATATGGTTTAGCTTCAAGAAATGCATATAGATTTATTAACATAGTTTTATAGATATATTTTAATGCAATAAATAAAGTTTTGCATATGTGATTATATTATTTAATTACCACTAAAATAAAACCCTTAAAAATTTATGTAGGAAAATGTTACAAATATTTATTCGTTAAATATTTATTCCCTTATAATAATTTACAGATATTTTATAATAAATTTATCACGTTTTAATAGTCGTCTTTAAATTTTAATCATTTAAAACTTTCCGTTTAAAAGAAAAATTGAAACAAAGTCGGAAAAGTGAATTGAAAAAATTTGACGCTGATGAAAGCAAATTTTGTAGAACTTTTTTTTATATATGTCATATTTGTCAAGTAAATAGTACTTTGAAAGTGCAACACCCACTAAAAATATATAATCTGGGGTATATTTACACGGTAGAAAGTTTGAAAGACCTTATATGAGTTATTTATAATGAGAGGGCACACAAACCTATTCATTTTACTTCTATCAGATCCATTTTGATAATGCAATATATTTCAAGAGGTACTGTAGGCACGGTAGAAAGATTGAGAGACATTAAATGTGATCTTTAGAGCACATATTCATTTTAGTTCTATGGGATACATTCTTTATATCCATTCTATATATTTCAGGAGGTACAACCCTTTCTTAAATAAAGCCAATATTCAGTTGTATCCGACTGTGCAACAGATTTTTTTCAGCAGTTAGCAATGAAATCGACTGCAACTGGCAGAAAATGAAAAATGGGTTAACAAATTTGTATGCAACTTTACAATTTACAAAGTAAATATAACTTTTTATAGGTTTCAGCTTAAGCACACAAAGGGAACATGGAAGGTACGTAGAGTATGACGCTTCTGTTCAACCAATGCATATACGGAATGATATGAAATACAATAAAATATTTAAAAATAAAAAGTGGTTTCAACTGCGTACATAAGACCCAATTGTAAAGGGAAATTAATAGGGCCCAAATAAAGCCCGAAATATGTAAATTTTGCCAATTTAATTTAAATTCAGTGGAAAAGTAATCAAATATGCTGTTTATGCATGGGTATATACAATAAATATGTATAAATATATGTATATAAATACATAGTATGTGTAGATATATATATGTATATCAATATTATGAACATATTTTATTAATAGGGTACTCTTGTATCGATGGCATAAACAATAACTAGATTTATTGTGTAAACAATGCGACCGACTGCCCAAAATGAGCAAATTGACCTTTTCTACTATTATTTTAATACAACCCCCATACTCCCTTCATTCCGTAGAGTTTTATTGCTGAAAAACAGAAAAAAAGTACAAAACAACAGACTAAATAACATAATAAACAAACAAACCACAAATAACAAACATAAATGACATCTGAAAAATTGTGTGAACTTACACTTCATAGAAAACAATGATATTACTATGAATATATATAGTATATAGCCTACAAATTTTCAATATTCATTCAATAAATGGCAAAACTATTAATGTAATTAGCATTTAACTAACCGTTAAGCCCTTGATTCACATAAATGTTATGCATTTTGCATAAATATTTATTTAAATCTAAATGGAGCAACCGAATTTCAAGCAGATTTTTGAAAAATAGGTGTATCTTAGAAAATAAATCCTTTTGATCTCCATACAAAAACTACATTTATTTATAGTCATATATGTATGCTCTTAAATATATATATATACTAAAGTTAAAGTCTATAAAAGGTATATAAAGACATACAAAGTCTATTTTAACTTCTTCTTATATGTAATTTTTTCCCCTTTATGTCTAGAAAAAGTAATTTTTATTGTTCATAAGATCCATTATAAAACATAACTAATCAATGGTCAATAACTTATTATGTATATCAATAAGTTCTTGAGTCAAATCTGGGTTCCATACGGAAGGGATCTTCTATATTGTAGAGCTTCTCTATATTTAGTATATTTTAATATTTTATGCACATCGTATGCTGCACCAAAAAGAATGGAGCCAAGTTTAACCAACAAAGTTTTAACAGAATTTATCAACTACACTTATTGTGCTTTTCCTTCCATTCTTCTTTTCATATTCTACTTTCATCTAACATTCTCAGCTTCCTCTGCAATTTTTTTAATCAAAATGATTAAATAACATGCAAATCTGATGAAATATATAGCCAAGCCATGGCAAATACTTGTTGTAGTTGCATTATAGAGCGTCTATATAATCGTAATCGCATCATAACTTTTTATGAATTACCCAAAGGAACACAAAAAATCTAGTTAACACGGGTTGCAAGGTGGCAAAGGGAAGAGGGGTAGTTGGAGTATCTGGGGGGCAAATGTTGGTCACTTGATGCATTAGCATTCAAGTGGGCGAGTGGACAAGTGAATGAGTGAATGAGTGGATGAGTGAATGAGTGGATCAGAGTGAGTGCCACACGCTGCTAGTGGCATGAAGAGAAAATCGCTTAGAAATTCGCACAGGAAAATTTCTATGTAAGTTCCTGTTGTTGTTGTTGTGGTTTAGTTGAAGAGCAGACAACGTGCAAACGTGGCATGCGGAACATGCAACGTGCAACGTGCGGCTTGCAACGTGAGAGACAAGGCGTTGGGTGCAACCAGAAATGAGATGCTCTCAACAAGGATACTGACAGCTGCCACGCATATTTAAGCTGTCCATCAACTCGCTGCAGTTGCAACACAGTGGACACCTTGCACCGCTTGCAACATGCAGCCTGCAACCTTGCACCGGCTTTCTGATGCAACACGCAATGCAGCGCGACGCAACGCGACAGGCATCACCAATAGAGAATGGAGGACACTCCTCCGTTTTGTCATTTGCAGATGTTGACCTACCTCTATATCCTTTATCTTCCCGTTTTCTAGATTGCATTTCCTATCCTGTATCTTCGCTCTCGGTGTACGAATTTTCTGCATTTCTATTTTCTTTAATCCTCGATCTTATATATTCTTCAATTTGCTTTTATCTACTTTTTCTTACCATGATCGTATGAGGTCTGTAATCTCGGTTTATTTTTTTCCTTTTAAGCTTCCCTAAAAGTTTTTTCTGCTCTTTTACTTCATATATCTTAGACTTCTTTTCTCGTCTTTGTTCTATTAAAATATCCTATATGATCTTAACTATCTCCTTTCTCCAATATCCTTTGTCTCACATACTTTCATCTATTTTTTTTATTGGCTCTCGAGTCCCATAATTTCCACAGCCATATATCATATCGTCTCTTTCATCGATCAATAGTCTTCTTCTCTGTTTCAACTGTCTTACCCATTCCGCACATTCTGCATTTTTTCCCATTTATAATATTCTATAACCAATATATCTGTCTCGTTTTCCCCTATCTCTTTTCAACTTCACATTTTCTATAGCCCATCCATTCTATATTCTTACCTGCTTGCTCTTTCTTTACTAATTTCTATCTGTCAATCATCTTAACCCTACTTTCACTACACATACATTCAGTTCTCTCTTCTTTTTTCACTATTCTCTCATCTCTGTTCTCCTCTCTCAATGTGCTATTTCGTACGCTTCTGCCCACTCTCTGCCCTTGCATCTCCTTCCTTTCAGTATCCCTTCTAGCATTGCATCCATTCACTTTCCTCTTCCTCTTCCATTCTCCATCTGCAATAGACCCTATTGGTTGTCCTCATGCGGTTTATTAACGCCATCACAAATCTGGCCTTCACTTTGGCTTTGGAATTCGGTTTTCGGTTTTCGGTTTTCGCTTTGGCATTTGACGGTGCTAACTGCGAACTGCTAACTGGATAACCGCCGCAAGGATAACCAGTTGCACGCTCTACATAAAGCTGCAGCTGCAGTTCCATCTGTTGATGATGTTGATGTTGTTGTTGTTGTTGAATTTTGGCGTGGTTCGAATTTCCAAATCAATTACCAAATCAGCCGAAGGCGAACACTGGGTGGCCCTCAGGTCGGACAACTCAGGACTCAGGACTCGTATGCCATATAGTTGCTCTTTTGAGAATCCTTTTGCAGTTTGACAGCTGCAGGCGATTAATTATCAATACACAGCGCCAAATAAAGTGTTTGTTGTGGTAAAAGCAGAAAAGAATTTACACTGCGCGCAAATGGTTTTAACTCGAAACTAACATTTCGTATAACAGAATCCACATGAACTGCAGTCAGAAGGAGGGATAATAGACGCCGCAACTTAACAGTGGAACTTAACATCTTTTACATAACATTTCCAGTTTCCACTAGCGTTATACAGCGGCACTGCTTGTCCCAAGTATTTATAGCAAGCTCTGTTAAACAAGCAGTTCATGTTGTGTGTAGCAAGGCTGTTAAGTTAACAGTATAAGTGATTTGAAGCTCTGTTAAGGTCTACAGCTGCAGCGAATATAGTGACAGTATCGACTGTTATAAACATAAAACGTTATACTTTTAGCATAGACACACTCAAATACACTATTATACTCTGTTATACGCAATAGGAATGAAACTTGGCTATGCTTGTTCTGTGTATTATAAACTGTTATTACATCGAACTGTTATACGCACAATAACGAAACTTCGCTAAGGCATACTGTGGATATTATAACAGTGCTACTCTTATGTGTCATATGGGAACAGTTTGCGTTTCTCATATGAATGTAATTTGTGGGAAAATTGTTAAAATATTGAAGAATATTCGGAGTGGCAAGAACAGTTCAAAATTGAGTACTTTTTCTGTTATATATTGTTGAAAATACAATTTAACAAGAAGGAAAATAGTACAGATGTGAAACTTGGCTGAAGTTTGCTATGGGAGTATTAAAAATATTGAATATGTTTGTTATATAAGGGTGGAAGTTAAAAGTAAGTATATTTTCATAGATGTAATAGTTTGCTACAGATGGAAATGTTCTATATGGTGGAACAGAAAATATATACACGCATATTTAGCTAATGTTTCAACCGTAAACTGTTCTGGACATTCTGAGGTATTTATGTATATTTATAATTAAAAAAAAAAAAAATAATTATTTTGGATTAAGTTTTATACAACAGAGAGAAAACATATATCGACTGTGAGCAAATGTGTATAACCTTGCTATAACTATGAAAATTTTGTAATATATCAATGTTACATCCAGCACTTAGTTATTGCCCACTTTGTGAGAATTTCCTCTATAACAATTTCTGTACTATATTTTTTAACATAGTATAGTTTAAAACCCATGTTTATGGACTTAAAATATACTCTATGAGTATATATATACTATGATAATAGACTCATATCGTGATGTTATACACAAACTCTTATACTTTTATTTGTTCTCTCAATTATACACCTATACTCACACTTATACTCGCAGTTATACACTAACTTCTACTCTCACTTATACTCTTAAAACTTATAAATAAAGCAGTGTCACATGTCCCAAAGAGCAAGCAGTGCGCACATCTGATGTTAATGTATTCCACAAACTTAACAGAGCGTTAACATTGCAGCTGTTATACCTCTCAGTCTCTCTGCTGTTAGCTTTTCCTCTGTCACTATATTATTATTTTATATTGAAATATTTAAATTAAAATTTTATTAAAATTTCAATTATTTAAAAAATATGAAAATTTACAAATATATTTTATGCTCATATGGAAAAACTTTCTCACAAAGTTTAAATTTAATATATATAAAAGAAATGTAGAAATTTGTTGTTGAAATTTAATACTTTAAAGCCCTGTCAGCGTTCTAAAGCCGCGTCAATCACACCTGACTGGAGCATCTGCTTTAACTGCTGCTGCTGCTGCTTCTACTTAGTTAGCTCCATTACTTACGACAATTCTCAACGATATCCGCCCCATTTTTAATCACATGCCTAGGCGAGAGGCTGAGCCACGCTCTACGCAGATTTGCACCTTTGGCTCTGACTAGGGCTCTGACTAGGGTTCTGGCTCTGATGCTGAGTGGAGCACATGGCTCGAGTCGCACGGTCGAGTTATGCCCAAAATTTATAGTCGCATTTATTCAGTGACTTATTTGCCCGCGTTTAGATGATTTTGGGTTTGAGGGAGCCTGTTACTGATGGTGTGGGCGTGGCACACCTCTTAACACACTGACTCCACACTTCGACAGCCAAAGAGGAGCACAAAACTCGTAGAAGTTATTACTGCAGCGAGCCGGAAAATTGCTTCATTCTCTCTGCTTCGCTCTGCGAATTGTTGCGCCTTGAAGCCTTGAGGGCAGTCTATGCCAAATACACCCACACACACACACACACACACAGACAGAGGCCCACCTGTACACCTATGGAGCCATATTAGCTGTGCTACATATGCATCCAGAGCCGTGGCCTCAAAGTACCGACTGAACATTTTTGGGGCTGCCTGATTGCCGCTAATGAGCGTCAAATTGAAATTCCTGCGCCAGAAACGGCATCCACAAGGAGAAGGTGCTGAAGCCGTACCAGCAGCAGCTACAGCTATCATCGATTTCACACCAATGCGCTGCCTAGACACCTATACAATAACACACACACACACACACACACACATTCACACATACACACACACACACACATACACACATACACATTCGTATAAGCTGCTTTTATTCTCGATGCCAGAGTTAGTAAATACAATTTTTGGCATGCAGCCCATTATAAGTAAAGTCAGATCCTACTTAAAATTCCACGAACTGCGCATTTTGATCCGTCGCGCAGCACCTTAAAGCCTTGGCAACGAACACCACCCACACCCCAACCCACTTGCACCTACCACCACTCACCCCATACCAACCCTCCAACCCCCCAACCCTCAACCCCAAGCTATTGCCTTGTCATTAAAATGCAGAGCATCGACTCGGCTGAGTAACTACAAACCGGACAAGCGACACCGTTCATACTCTCCCTCTGACACCGTCACCCACACACTGACACATACCCACGTCTGACACACACACACACACACACACACACTCTCACACTCTCTGAAACACACATACACACAAGTTGTGACACATTGGAAAAGTTTCGCCCGGAGTCGCTGAGTCTACAGGTTTTTCCAATGTGTGCACCGTGCGATGCTTTTAACCGGAATATTAGACACTCCGGCTCTAGTTTTCATGCCCTGCACCCTTTGAAAATTAATTGAATTGAGGCGTCATTAGTTTGTGGACATGTGTATCTCAGGCACCAAAAGTTAATCTGTTATGGCTGTTAATCGATATATTCCATAGCTTTTAATCGGATTTTTATCGATATTTTCTAATAAACCTAAACCACATACTTGTAAATAGTAAAATCGATCGCAGTATGTTTTTCGATAAATAGCAACAGATTCTATTCAAAATTCTTGGCAATCTGAAAAAACACTATCGATTGTTTGTCATTTAAAATCGATAAATAGTGATGGTTTTTAATCGAAACAATACAAGTATTTATAGATAATGATGATTAGAGCTATGCATATAGTAGTTATTCGACTATGGATATCAAAAACAAAAGTGATTGCATGTGAATACATATACAGATAACCCACAATTCAATAACGTGCAACGTCATAACCCATTGCGGAGCTGATTGCAGTACAGTCTACTGTCGGTTGCGTTCGACTGTTGCGCTTGTTTTTTTAGTGCTGTGACTAAGTTTTCAGTGAGCGCCGATGATGATGATGACAAAATGTGTCAAACGGCAGCCACACACAACGAATGCACTGCGAGTGTGAACGAGATCGAAAATACTAAGAGTGAGTGAGTGTGTGAATGAGTATCAGTGAGAGGAAGACACAGTGTGTCAGAGTTTTTGAGTGAGATGGCAACAATGTTAGATTTAGAAACAGCATTAGACAGTCGCATGAGGGCAGAAACAGAAAGTTTTACAAAATTTGTTTGCACACAGAAAGCCAGCCAAAAGAACATATTCTGTGGGAGAGAAGGGGGCGTGGCGGATATGATGGTAGGCGGGGGGCGTGGCTGACATTTGAAAGCCTCTATCTCTAAACGTCTGTCCCAGCAATGGGTCGTCCGTGCGGCTGTCTGGTTCAGTGACATGATTGCTAATAGCATTCTATAATCGTGTTTCAAAATATATGAAGTTTTGGAAAACTTTTTCGGTGAGAAGTCATTAGATCTTGTTTATTATCCACGTGCAATTACAATAACACACATGAGCAGACACGCACAGACGTGCACAGACACGCGCTGCTTGGCAATAACTTAAATTATATTTATATACAATATATCTACATTATATGACATTTTGACAAGTTATATAAATAATAGCTACAAGTTTTTCAAATTATCCTCAATTTTTTAATTGGATATGGGGCGACCTTTGCTGAGATTATAACGCATAGATACAATATAACAAAAAAGATGAAACATGAAATATTTACATTCAATAAATTATAATCGAAGTTTAAAAATAAATAATACAACTGACAGCTTAATAAAAAATATAAGTAAAATTAAAATTTGTCTAGAGCATAAATAATTAATGTTATGCAAAAACATAAAAAAAAATAAACGATGAATAAAATTTTTTATTGATACTCTATAAACATGAAATGTAATATCATGTAACAATCACAAAAATTTAATTAAGAGACCACTGTTTCTCTACAGATTAAATTACTTTTCTTAATACAAAGCACCCTCATTCAATTGTTCAAGTGATTTTCGTCGGTGTATCCTACTTGTTCCTACCAACATCACTAAACTTCATCTTCTTCTTTTGCTTCTCATTTTCTCTTTCATCCTCCAGGCCATTGCTCTCTTTCTACTCCTCTTTCAAAACTCTCGAAATCCCTGAACCGTGCCTTAAAGAACTAACAGCTCATTTGCCGCCGAGCGACCCTCAATCTGTTAGACCTATACCCTGATCAACTTCTCTATCGACTATTGGGTTCCATAGTTTGATATATGGTCGAGAAGCTGTCAAAATTTTCGTTGTAATTGTGGGCCAGTGACATTTGTTTATTTTCGTGAAACTAATATTTTAATGTTGCGTCCCAAAAATGACAATAAAAATTGTAAGAAATGTTCGAAATGTACAAAATTGGGGGCATGCTACGTGTTGCGGCTACAAACGGAAGAGAGAACACACTAAATACAGCACCTCAAAAGGCAAATGCCTAAAATAACAGCCCTCAGGCCCTCAATATTGAATAGGGCCTTGACTAAGGGTTGGGTGGGGTTCGGTGCTGGCGTTGACAGCATTACCGTGCCGACACTCATGGGGCAAATGGAATTTTCTCGTTTATAAATAGGAAAAAAGTAGAAAAACTGAAATGGAAAACGAGACACGCGGATTTACTAAAGTGCAACAGGTGCGCGGCTTAGGCTAGCCTAAAAAAAAAATAAACAAAAATAACAAAAATAGGCCATTTTCATAGAGATGTTGGGTGGCTTAAGGCAGTGGCGTGGCTAGTTTTATAAAGAGGGTGTTACAGGGCCTTGTAGGTAAATTTTGACAGAAATTGTAGCTAAATTATTAGATTGAATTATTAATATTTATTCATGTGAGAAATTTATGGTTTTGAGCATTAAAACAGCCTTAACAAGGCTGCACTTGAAACACATCGACACCCCTCGCTTACGCCCTAGCCACGCCTCTGGCAACGGGGGGCATTAAACACATAAATCAGCGTGCGACCAAGGGCGCCAGCCAAGTAAAACGCGTTCGAGCCAAGGCATTATGGCCATAGAAATGACCACAATACACACACACACACAAAGATATACTATGAATATATATATATATATATATATATATGTAATACCCCCAAATGCATTTATCTCTGTCAGTTGCATATTCGATTTTGGCCAGATTAGCTGAACATTTTGATTGCTTTGCGTTGGGGGCTCAACCAAAATTTGGCTCGAACGGCAGGCACAGCATAAAATTTATAATTAAATACTTGTGCTAAAGAATTTATGCCTAATTACCACTGTGCCAGTACATATAACACAGTAGCTTGCCAGTGGCGCCGTCACAGCGGGGTTGAATGGAAGAGGGTGCTCTCATTGGAGCTTCGGTTAGGCCCTGCGACAGGACGCTTCTCGGCATTTCAGGCACGTTTGGGTGCGTCAAATAAATTTGAAATGTTTCATTAGACCAACAGCAACAAAAGGCAACAAGAACAACAGCAACAACAACAACAACAGCATCAACATACAACAATGAGCGAACGCATACAAAGAAATTAACTTAAGGTCGTCATTTTGCCTGGCATTGAAACTCCTTATAAAAGGCCAATTAACGCCACGGCCAGAATGAATACAAAAAAAAAAAGAGAAACATGAAACGCGCAACATCGAGACACAGCGAAAACTCTGTGAAGTCTGGCAACATTAGCGCAAACAAAGTGTATATTGCGACATTGATGGACTTGCTACATGTGGCATGTGGGGCCTGAGCGAATGAGTGAGTGAGTAAGTGAGTGAGTGAGTGGCATTTGCCACATTCTTTGTGGGTGCGCGTGCATCTGACTGCCTAAAAACATATTACAAAATTTTATCAAGAAATTTCCATTTTCATTTTCAGGGAAATAATTACAATTATTAGGTGCGCTACGTAATTATGCAACACTTTATGTTTTCAATTTAAAGGGACTGATGTGAAGCTTTAAGTTAAATTTTCAAAAATAATAACTAATTAATTAATAAAAATTTTAAACTAAATTAGGCAAATTGCATTAATAAATATGTTCTCTAAAAAGAAAGCTAAATTATTTAAATTCCATCTGTTATACTAAGTTCAAATGATAGGACATCGATTTAAGGTATTCGAAGCAAGCCTTCTAAAACTTGGAATGAGTTTTATATACAAGGACTTCACTTCTGCACTTATACCAAGTTTCAGCGGTTTATATTTTAGAGTTTTAGAGATCAAGAGAATTAAACTATTGAGCACAACAGGAGATAAGTAGAAGGTCAATCAGACATAAAGATTGACTGACCTACGACAATCGACGAAGATTGAAATCTCTACAAAGAGACCTTCAGACTTACAGACCTACATAACTTCAAAACTACAGACAGGCAACACAACAGGCCTGAAGAATTACAGACAAACAGATCTTAATAATCTTATCTAAATAAAGAACATAATTTCTCTATGTCTACATACCTCCACGTGTATCATACACACATTTGGGCTTTGCAAAATGTATCTACCTTTTCAAAAACAAGATCTGAACAGCCACATGTGCTTTTTCTGACATTTAATATACAAAACCATTCATATTCATAAATGAACTCGATAAATTCGAACATATTAAATAAACAACATCGAAATATTTTTAAAAGCAAGTTTAAACTATGTTTTATTATAAAATAGTTGGACATGGTGTTTGCTTGAACAAAAATTGCATATTTTCATACAGAGATTTGAGGATACGAGAATTGGAATTTTACGCAAATTAAAAATGCCGTCGGGCTCAACTGGTTTTCATTTCATTAGACCTAAAAACAAACTACGAACAATTTCTATTTTTTTTTTAATAAAATTTCGTTTAGATTCACTTAGAAAAATTGCATCAAGAATTCACACAAAACTTTATGAAAAATAATTGGTATGTATATATTTTAAAAGATTGATTTTAAATGCCTCCAATGAAATTAGAAAAATGTTTTTTTATTATGTCACACACTTTATTTTACGCTCGTTCATTAGACGTGGTCTTTAAAATGCCATAAATTTAATTGCAACTGCAGAAATGCCTTCATCAGAGTGAAAAACTAACAAAATTTGTTCGAATTTCTAAAAGCATTTTTGGAACAAATAAATTTGCGAAACCTCAAACTTTATTTAGTATAAGTAGCTAAAAATAACTAACATTTTTTGGCTAAATAAAAATGTCTGCTATTTTCAATTTAATTTATGCCAAGTAGCTATTGAAAAATTCGACATGATTTTTCATATGTGGAGAACCCCAAAGAGATTTTTTAAAGTGCTCTCTACATGCATGCAGTTCCTGTGGCTGGGGCCAACCACAAATCACAGAGGTCGAAGGTTAGACAAAGTTTTAGATAAAATGAAAAAAAGAAAAACCCCGACAACAAAAAAAAAAGAAGAAGAACAAAAGTATGTTAATATGTTGAACATTTACATGCGATTGAAATCCCCAAACGAACCTTAAACTTGGGCCCCGACGAACGACTACAAGTCACGCGTAATGCAAGTGGTAGACTGAATAGTATGAGTATTCACAGTTGAAGTGTGGTCTTAAATGGCTGAGCATATGAGTGTGACTGTGAATGACTGAGTATGTGATTGTGTTTTATACGACATACACTTGGAGCCAGAGTGAAACTTCGCTTCCGATTACGAGGAATATATCGTATCGCTTCTCTCTCTCTCTCTCTCTGATATATGCGCCAATAATTTGAGCTGTTGTTCTTGTCATTGACGTTGTTCTTATATTTGTTGTTATGGTTACAGCTACCCTACTTTTTGTTGTTATTTTTGTTGTTGTTGTTGTTGTTATTATCCTGTTGTCTTGTTGTTGTTGCGGTTGAGTCAGTCGTCGGTTTTTATTGCCGCGAATATTGTCGCTCATAACTTTTTAATGCGCTTGGTTGCCCTTTTATAAACAACAGCCATCGCACTGGAGCTTGACAAAACTGCTCATATGGTTAAAGCCCCAGACATATACACAAATACATACACTGAAACATGTATTTGCCAACACATACACACACTCTCATAAAGACGGTGTCGTGTAGTGTCGAGCGGGTAGCGCATGTTTATTCAGATTCGCCTCGACTTTTGGCTCATTCTGTATAATTTACGCACTCATGGTGCGCTGTGACTTTGACTCTATAGTATATTATATACATATATACAGCTGTTTGTCTGTAGTCTGTATGTCTGTCTGTCTCTCTCTCTCTCTCTCTCTGTCTGTCTGTCACACTCAGTGTGCGTTTGTGTGAGCTGATTGCAATTGCTGCTGCTATGTGAGCTTATCTTTAGCAATTGCCACCCACAAGCAGCAATCAAAAACGCATTTCCCGCCGCAAAATGTGTGTGTCACGATCATAACTTTGTATTAAATCGCACTCTCTTGAAACTCCCCCTCAAAATCACCCTGAAACTCCCCTGAAAACACACTTAAAGCCAGCCCTACCTCCCTCCAGCTCTCTACCTTAGCATTAAGTTAAGTGTAACTACTTAGCATAAGTACCCCTCGTACTTTCACAATATGTCTCACTCTTCCAGCCTTCCGACATCTCACTCTCCCTGTGTTTTACTGAGAGCTAATTTCATTTAAATTCATATTGCTCACATTAACACTAAAGTTATAGTAAAACGCAAACATAATCTATAAAAGTGAAAAGTTTTACTTGTTCACTCGGTTTTTTAATTCTTTTTTTTTTATTTTTGTACCTCACTGAGTAAAAAGTTTTACATTTCAATATTTTTAATTGTGTCTATAATTGAAATGACAATTGTGTTAATTAGTGTACATTTTGCATAAAGCCTTGCACTGCATTCATTTGTTTTAAATTACAATTTTCTTCTCTTCTCCCGCAAAGTAATTAAATTACATTTGTTCTTTCTCTCTCGCTTTTTCTGTTCCATTTACCCCTACGATAATAATAAGACTTTATTAGCATGTGCCCGAGTTGAGAAAAGTTGGACACTGACATTAACTAATGACATTGCTTTGTAGAATAGTTCATTATTAAATATAAATCTTTATATGATGTCACATTTTTAATATAATTAGTTATACCCATAGTAAAAAGTAAAAGGTTTATCAGGTTTGATTAAAAAAGCAATTAAAAAAAGGACTCTATAATAATAGCAACCGAAAGAATATCATCAACATTATACTAGTCTATACGTTTTTCTTTTAATGCAGGACTTACCCTCTCACTCTGTCTTCCTTCTTACCATTTCTTTTAATCCTTTTTCATTATTTGCTGTGTTTTCCGCCTCGCTCCTTTATGTAGTCCTATCTTTTATGATAGGTTTAGATCTACTTATTTCTTCATCTATAGCTCGTACTTATCCTATGTCTGTTTTCCTCCTATTGATCCATTCTTTTCTTTTTCTTCTCTTTTTCTCCTCTTCTTAAGACCTCGTCTACTTTCCCACTCTATCCTTCCAAGTTTATATTTACGTATAGTCATATATATCTACATATCTATTTGCATTGTAAAAGCGTGAAGGGTGGCGATTTGCTCATTTAAAAACAGTATTAGGATTATAATTGCTAAATTGGAATTTGAATTATACAGTAAAATAAATAAATTATAATTTTAAACTTCAAATCCTCACTGCAATGCGCTTTTCCACATTTTTCCAGGCTCCATCCCCCCGGAAAAACTAGTTAGCTAGCAACGGCACAACAAAATGAATTATTTATTTTTGTGGTTAGATTAGATTGTTGATACACAATGAGTAGAAACCGCAAAATTCGGTTGTAATTCATAGCAGCAATAAGCCGCAGGAAGCGCCACAGAAGCCTATGACGTGGTTGCTAAAGTAAACATATTTGCTTTATGGGTTCTTCAATCAAATATTAATAAAATCAATCTTGAAAATATACTGAGCAGCTTATTAAATATTTATTTGGCGAGTATTCAAACCAAAGTTATATCAAATTTTATGAAAATGATATAGGTTGCCCAAAAGTTGTATACCCAAAAAGTTTCATAAAACCGTTACAAAAAATTTTGTTAAATAAATCTTTGGGTATTAACTTACTGAATATTAAACTATGGGGTTCTGTCTCAGCCCAAAAGTTGCCACCGACACAATTTGAGTTAAATGCATATGTGATCGAATCGAAAGGACTTATAAGCGCTACCCACACATTGAGATGTTATTGAGTTATGTGTCGTTGAATGGAGTTGAAAATCAAATTGTGGCATGTGAAATGCGCAGAATTATGGACAGATGCCGCAGTATGTGTAACCACAGAAATAATTTGTGGAATTTGCATATTGCGATTATCCGAAAAGAATTTGATAACTTGAGAGAGCTTGAGAACAGACGAAGCCTGTTGCTTGGTTACCAGAGCCCCAACCAGCACGGTGCGGCACCCTACGCAACAAAAAGTGAGCGTATCAGGATTTGGAGTGAGTTTCAGTTAGTCTTTTGTTTTTTTGTGGATGCCACCGACAGAGGCAAGCATTGAAAAGGAACAGGAGGAAAAGACAACACACACGCGGCACGTACGTGTCAAAAAACGTTTTGGAAGCCATCAATCTAGAGGCATAACAACGACAGATGACAATCAACGTGCAGTGAGGAGTAAGACTCAATGAACTCAAGTAGAGACAATAGGCAACAACAACAACGGAACAGACAACAGAACCAACAGAGCCAACATTTCCAATTGATTATCGCATCAAGTTGTTGACATGTTACAGCCAAACTTTCCATTTCCCACACCACAGAACCAAAAAATACCAAAAAAAAAAACCCCAAACCACCCGCAACCACATCCACACCCACTGCCCTCTCTCAAAGGAATCCATGAAGTCGCGGCACGCGTCCAAAAACGCCTCGATGCCCATGGGAGCACGTTTATAGTTTTTGGCATAAAAGCGCGTCTAGTGGCACTAAAACGAGCTACAGCTACAGATCTAAGTAGCAAAACAAATATATATGCTCTATAGTGTATAGTATATACTACATATTTATTTTAGCCCAGAGCTAAAACTGTTAGTCGGCCAGAAACCGAAACAGAAACAGAGCGAAACATGCCTCAATGATTCAAGTGCTAAGCGTCTTTAGTTTAGTTTATTTTAGTTTTAGTCAATAGCAGGAAAAACCGCTTAAAACCGTTCACTTGGAAAGCAATTAAAACACACAAGCCCCCATATATCTGTACACTCGGCGAAAACAACAACAAATCATACTCTCCTAATACCGTTATAAGTATTTAACTTGCTTTAAGCTCAATGTTCTTGAATGTACTTGCGTTTGTGGAACAATTTCAAGTTGTTTGTAGGCTTAAAGAACAATTTATAACGAATTTTAACAAACAATTTATAACAAATTCTAGAATATAAACAATAAAGAAGAGGATTGTTTTTAATAAATAAGTTGTACAACAATAAAGTTTAAATTTTAATATAAATAGATTTAATAGCATATTTTTAATATTTCACTTGGTTGTCAATTATTATTTCTGAATGTATAAGAAAGGAATCATTATTTTAGAGCCAACCAAAATAATTTAATATAATAATATAATACAATCAATCACGATATGAAAACCTATCTAATTTAAAATATTTAAAGACATTTGATACGTATTCTTCGACTAATTTACTATATATAAATAATTTGGAACATCCCATATCAATATCAAATTATTTCCTTATTCAATCAATACTACATTTAAAGGAAGTAATTTAATAAGTCTTGGTTAGAATTCCATTCGGATTTGATTGCAGTAAATGAGAATGCGAGATTTAAATGAAACGCATTCGTTCTGAAATGGTAAGCTAATATGATATACTGCCAAAAAAAAGGGAACCTTTCTAAGAGTAGAAGTTTTATTGCTAATAAAATCAGTGAGTGGCACATTTGATGGCTTGTTTTTGCTCAGTGTAGATGCAAGCAGATTGTTCAAAGAAGCGTAATATCTATGCGGTAAAACAGTAAACAGTAAACAGTAGAGGCAAAAACATGCTACATAGCTAGAGCTACAGCAGAACAAATGCTTTTTGGGGGGTATTTTAGAGTGTAAAGTTTTCGCATTTTTCATTGAGTTAAGCGAGCGAAATGTAAATGGACCAAAAGGAACCACAAATACATCGAGGGGAGATACTAGAGCCTGAGAATAAGAGTGAGAGCCTTAATGAACTCAGCTTGAACTGGAAGCAAATCAACGGCACAGAAAAATGTCAAATGTAACAACAGAAATAAATAAAAGATAAGAAGCGCGACAGGAAAAATAGGGAAAAACACAAGGCGAGAAAAACAAAAGGACACGCTAAAAGACTCAACTCAAGAAACATCGACAGTGAAACCGAGACATATAGAAAGATAGAGAGAGAAAGATTGTGAAAGAGATGAGGTAGAGAGCTGTAAATAAGAAAAACGATAAAGCCACTTACCCAATTTCTCGCCGCAGAGCACAGAGTCGAAATGTTGTGCCAATATCAAGGCGCACAATATGAATACTAGACGAGGTCCTGCCGCGTCGCCGCGCGTACGTGGCTCCATGTCCAGAAAGCACAGCACAAAAAGCGCAAAAAAGAACCTTCCTGGGGTCAGTTAGACAGTGAGCTTGAAGAGACAGAGAACGCAAAGAGGCGCACAGGATTTCTCTATTAAGTTAGAAGTACTGCAAGCTTCCAAGTGGCAGCATTCATCTGCAATTAGATTCGACTAGTAGCATGTAGTACGTAGTACTCGCTGTCTATCTATAGTCTCTAGACTTTGTACTCGTCGTTTTCCTCGTTTTTTTCTACGTCCTCGCAAATGGACTTTCTTACGCTTCGGTTGGTCCTTTTAGCCATCAGCTGCAACCGAGCATATGGCAATGGTAGAGCCCCGTCAATGGTAGGGTCCGCTCAATTGAGTGAATGTGTTAGTGCCTGTTTGTTGTTAGCCTTCAAAAAATTGTTAAGCAAATTTTGCATGAACCCATCTAAATGTATATATGTATATTTAGAGGAATTTTTGATCCCTTTTGCGCTTTTACTTTTTCAGCTCAGTTTCGTTTCGTTTCATTTCGTTCTACTCATTCATTGAGTTCATTATTACGCCAAATTGAATGCATCCGAATAGTTTGGTAAACTGTTCTGCTCACTGAACTTCTTGTAGTTGTATTAAGTTAGCCAAATCTGGCATACTCCCATCAATTGGTCAATTCAAAAGGTTATGGCTTTTCCGCGCAATCAACTCGCATCTGTTGGATGGAATGAGAAATTATCAAGAATTATTATTGTTTATCTCAATGGAAATGAACGCAATTTGCAAATGTAATCCCTAAGCTCGCATTGTTCAACAGAATCAACAGAATTTTCTAATTTTTAAGCATTTTTCATTGAATTATGCTTTCACTTTCACTTTTAATCAAAACCCTACAAGGGTAAATATATGTGTATGTGTATAAGGTCGGATTTCAATTTATTCGTACATTTATATCAGAATCGTATTAAATATTCGAATGTTAAATGAAATGTTAAACGATATTTACATTATCATATTGTCCGAATATTCCAGTGAAATTGAAATTGCTTAGAATGTAGAAACCGAAATAAAAAAACATTTTTTTTAAATTTGAATCAACATAAATGTAGGTTAATAATAATAGATAATGTTTTGTGATTATTAGTTGAAAAGAATTTAACGGTGAGTGTATAGATTATATAAAATTAGAAGATCTAAAATGTCAGTTTACAATGTAGACTGAGACCTTTAAAATTGACTTTAATATATGAATTTTTCCAAAACAAATTATAAAGTGATTGATTATCTTCATACAATATTCATAAAAACAAAAAAAAAAAAACTTAAGCTAGCCTGTAGTATACAATAAATATGTCTAAAAATATTTAAGGTATTTTCAATGAAAACCCAAAGTGAAACTCAGGTACAAGTGAGAAGAGCCAACGAATTCCAACATATTTCATTGCATTCCCCTGAATGTAATGTGTTTGAAATGCTAAAGTTTTCATGCATTTCATAGTAGCAAACAAACGAAGCTCTTAGTTTATTTACTATGCTCTATTGTTGATGATGATGGTATTCATATTGTATGGGCTAATAATTTCAAGTGTTTTGACTTAAAGTCTTTGTCTTTCACTCGCTCTTACACCCTCGGCATATTTACACACAAGTTTTTCATTCACTACAAGTTTCATTTGAGTTTTGCAAATAAATTGGGCGTATTTTATGAGCATGACTTACTTACCCTCTGTGCGCTTTGTGCCCTCAGCTCAAAATGATGTTTTCGTAATCCGAAATTAATTCAAATTTATTTGTCTATGCATGGCAAATGTGGCATTCAATCAAAGTCACAGTTTGAGTCGGAGTCGCCGTCTGAGTAACAATCAGTATCCGAGTCACAGTTGGCAAAATTGGACTGATTATACTTGGGTTTGTAAGCCCTTCATGTCACTGTCAAAATGTCGCATTTAGTGTAAAGAAATTCCTTGAATTTAAAATGAGCGACGCACAGGTTTACTTTTTGTGTTTTCTGTTCCCGATTCACAGATTATAGATTATAGATTACAGGACTTATTTCAATTGCAAAACAAATCTTGTTTTTTTTCTATCTCTCTATCTCTCACTCTCTCTCTCTCTCTATGTCATTGTAAACACTCGCGAATACACAAGGGATAGCTAGAGATACACATAGCTCGACTTCTATAGGCCTTCACTTCTATGGGCACACGCCTCTATCCTTTGTATATATTTCTTCTTGATTATTTATCACTCGAGCAGCCTTGGCTTTTGTTTGCCTTCGAATTGAATTTATTTATATTAGAAGAGGCACCAGAGCCAACAGTCCCAGAGCCAAGTGCTGTAGATCTCGAGGCCCTTTTCTGGGTAGGCTCGTCGGCAGGATGTTAATTTGCTGAGTTGACGTCGGGCCAAAAGGCCAACAAATATCAACAAATATATATATATATATATATATATATATATGTTTTTTCAGTAGCGATTCAAATTTTGTGCGTGATTTGTCGTTGACCCGCTTCAATCGCAATTTATGAAAAATTATGGCCAAACAATTTTCACATTTTCACATTTTCATGCACATACAAACTCGGGAAAAACAAAACCATTTCGTAGCACAAGCTTCATTAGTGCCAATAAATGAAATGATTCACGACACGATGTATATATATATTCGTTATCCCACACACGATAACGACCAGTATATGTAGCATATAATATACTAATATTTTTTTTCTATTTCTCTTTTCTGTTTTCTTTTTTTTCTTCTCAGTATTCAGATTTTCTATGTGCTTTAAGTTGTTTTAGTTTTCTTTCTTTTTATGAGCATTTGTGCTAGGGTGAAACTTTGAATTTTTTTATAGGATTTTTCTTTTGTTTTTTTTTTTCAACTACTTTTATCCTTTGTATCGCTTAAGCAGACTGTATGGCATACTTTAACAGAATTTAGAACTTTTAGTTTGGGAATTTTCAAATTTTTTACTGTTGCTCTTTAGAGAAAGTTTCGCTCAACATCACGCCTTTGTTAAGGGCATATTTTCCAGATAGTATACAGAATTTTATTATATTTGCATTTTGTATTATTTTGTTATAATATTTTATTTTTTTTTCAAATTTTTAGCACATGTAATAGTTGTATTTTTAAGTCGTTAATCCATTTGTTTCCTTTGATAACAGTTCGACCTGGATTATACGCTTCAGTCCGTTGTTTTTCTATTCGAATATTTAATAATTATGCTTTCTATGGAATGTTATGCTGACTGTATAAAATACTTTGTCAGAGTTTACAACTTTTTATAACTTTTTGTTCAAAAAATTTTAACACTTTTAATAGTCGTTTTTTTGTTAAAGTTTTATTTTTTGGGTTGGCCTTTTAATGCTTCGGCTTTTGTTAAAATTACGTTATCCAGATGGTATACAATGAGCGGATTTGAGTTTTAAAATAGTTTACATTACGTTAGTTATTATTTATTTAACGTCTGCTTTGATAACATATCTCTTAGTATTATTTTATTTTTAAAATTTTTTTGTGTTTCTGTGGAAATATTTTTTAAACTGATTGGTATTTTTTAAATCCGTGATTTTGTGAATATACTTGCTATGTTAACGTTATAAATGAGAGTAGATGTTGCTCATGTATTGAATATTCAGATATTTGATTAACGACTCTTAGTTTTTTTTTTAAATTTGCATTTTTAAGTAGATTTTTATTATTTTAAATATATTTTATTTAACAGAACGATATACTTTCTGACCGTATTAATTTCAATATTTACTTTGTTGAACAGAATCAATCAAAATTTTCATTAATTTTAATGAGCATTTGACCTAGTTTTGATATAACTTTCACTGTGTATTCAATATTTTCTGCTCTACTTATAATTGTATTAAAACGTATTAAGTGATTGCACTTAAAATGTTGAAATGTTGCTTTAAAATTGCACAAATCTGGGTTCTACGTTGATTTGATTGATGTGATTATGGTTTAAATATAACTTCCACTTTTCACTCTAACTCTCTCATTCTCACCCTGTCATTTTGGGATGCTTCTATTTATATTTTTTAATATGCACTTAAGCCTTTCGAGCGTTACTTTGCCTTTAGGCTTTCGCCGGAAATACAACGTCCGTTAACGTTAATTCAATTCAATTCATTTTCACGTCGACGATAACGTCTTATTAGAGCTCAGTGCGTATATTCGCGCACAGACAACCAACAAAAATTTTTGAATAGCGTCTCAAACGGCGCCCAAGAAACGTTTTACGCCCTGCAATTCAATGCGCTCATTCGGGCTCTGTCTATGCTGCGATACGATGTACTACTGATTCGTAGCACACGATGGGCATACGACTGTAGCACTTGAGGGCCATACAACGTCGCTTAAGGATGCTTTCCGACGGCCCACGCCACCCGATGCTGTGCTCTGCAGAGAGGCTGTGCGCCATGCGATTTAAGAGAAACCTAGCAGAGCTTCCACTTGTGCAGACGCACAGTACTAGCTGTACTTCTCCAACAGGGTTGCTATGTTTTGTTAGGCGCTCGAGCGGTACAGCTAGAGGTGTTAGGGTTGAGCGCGATACTTGAAATCCTAAAGCTTTCGCTTCGACAAACTCAATGCAGCTTCAGTTCAGACAGTGCCATTCGAGCCTTCATGATGTCAACAGGGCTGTTACGCTCGGATTCATAAAACTCTGTTTATGAGGCACGTATAATGGCGTAGTTCCTAAGCTACGCAATAAATGCTGTATGTTTTTGAATAGAAATACATTTTTGATGAATTTTTTAAAATTATTTTACCACACTTTTAAAACTACGCAAAATGTGTAGCCTTTTATATTAAACGCTAATTTGTTATGAATAATTTAAGCCTTTCGTTATAGTATGTAACCTTTAGATAACACTGTTATAATCATTTGTGCAGCCTCATTTTAAAAAAAGGTTTCACTGTACACAACATTTTTAAATTTTTTATCAAACAAGGAACACAAAGGCCAAAAGGCCAGAGGCAACTTTCCGCCAGGGCTGCGACATGGTAAAACAAACTTTATATAAATTTTGTACGAAATTTAAGCATACCAAAAAAATATTTCGAAAAAAAAAATATGTTTGTCATCTGGTTTGTCCCGAATGAAAATGAAATAAAATGGCACGAAAATTGTGCACATAAATTGTTGGCATTTAATTCGAGGTATTATTGTAGCATAAAGCGCAAGTTTTTATTGGATTCCAAAAAAAGTTCTGCTATATAAGTTTAGTTACGTAAACGTAAACGTATACGTATGTATTTGTATAATATATGCATAAACATCTGCCACTAAAATCAACTAAATTGACACAATTATGGTCTTAACACTGGGATTAGGCAAATTGCAGCACTTGGGTAATGCCCATTAATTGAGTTACACGTACAAATTGTACGGAAAAACTACGGGACCAACTAACTAGAGCAACTAAATACCGATATATTCTGGCCAATATGATTATACCATAGCAAGCATAATGTCGCAAGGGAAGTTCGGTGATTGAGTCTTAAAGTGCGATTTAAGTCATTAGGCGTCTAAAGTTTTATTAGTCACGACACTACAACATGGTGTGGGGAGGGGAGTGTTTAACTTTGTCTGTGTAGCAAAAACTTTGAGTTTTACGTTTCTGTTTATCTAAAGTTATCTATTTGCTTAATGCTCGTTTAACAGCTTACCTAAATGCCTTTGTGGGTATGTGTGTGTGTGTATATGTGTGTGTGTGTGTCGGTGTCTCTGCCATACCGAGGCTAAGCTCACTAAGGTCAACTGCCCAGCAGTTATACCTCCACCACGCCCAACACCTACTAATTTTCTCTGATTTTCAGTGAAATCTATAGCCACTGCCTTGATAGAATATCTTATTGCCTGAGGTGTAGCCAATGGCCCACAATGAGGCTCTCCACCTTGGTCACCATATCTATCTCTATCACTGTCTCGGTGTTTGCTCTGTCTCGGTCTCTATCTATGTCTCCATCACAGTCTCGGTCTCGGTTTTTGTGGCTTGCCTTCAGCACCTGACAGAACAGATTTGATTTGAGGTCGTTCTTTAAATATATGGAAATTGCATTCATAACCCAAACACAATTAGTGTAATCAAATGAAGTAAACAAAATAAACCACGAAAGAAGGGACATGCGATACCCTGTAGAAAACCAATACAATGTTACAACTGAAGTGTATACTCTTTAAAAGGAGGAGGGTGCTGAAAGGTATAATTAATTTAAGTTTGTTGTACTTAATAGTTCTTTATTATGCTTTAAGTTAGCTCATTCTTAAAGTTTATCCAAGATATTTTTCAAAGCTGTCACTTTTACATTCTTTTAAGCTATACTCAAAAAACATTTCTTAGACAAAGTTAAACTAGCTTTAGAATAACGAAAAAAAAATGCTTTAAAAAGCACATTAATCTTAAAATGAACATTGTCAAGACAGAGACTAAAGAAACATTTTTCTATAACAAGAAAAATTTAATTTTTCTTGTATTTTAAAAGAAAAATAATTTATGCAAATGGGATTACTGTATTTGAGTTATGCATATATATATATATATATTTCTCTTAAAATAAATACCGTATCCTCAGAAAGACCAACTTTCTTTCAATCGAATTTGACGAGTGATTGATTTCGTTAGAAATTTCGCTACCAAAAGCAGAGGCAATTCGATAATAATAAGCCAAAATTTGTTGACCGCTAGACTTTGCCATAAACCAAGAAGGTCCACAAAGCTTTTCTATGGTCCATGAAGACGTTCTTTTGGGCCAAGGCAAAACAAAATTCGAATTTACAACTTGTTTAGTTGGAGCGTTTAGCGTGGCAAAAGCAACGACTTTAAAATTCAACAAGTCGTGAAGAAAGCGGTACGCTGATTGCTTGTTTTGGCAGCTGCAAGCACCAAGGACCAGAAAGTTGCATAATGAAATTCATGGTACACTCGCGGGACTGGTCTTAAACTTGAAATGGTTCGTTCTTTTTCGAATCGACGAAACGCTGTGAAGAAAACCCATTAAATAGTTTCTAAACAAAATAAGAACATTTCGACTACAAACCCCCCCAACAGCACCGTGTATTCGCCCAAAGAAAACCCCACAGAAAAGAAAAGTTTACGTGCTGCAAGGATGTGGGCATTGCGTGTGTTGTCACCTAATAAAGGATGGGATAGGTTGGGTTGTTATGGGTTGGTTGGCTGGGGTGGCAAAAGTTTGCGATATTTTGTGATTGTTTCTCGTTAAATAAGAATACCGTTGGCGATACTCGTATTTTGTGGTCTGGCAACTCGCATCTTCGTCTTTTTCCTGGTTTAGTCTATTAATCCCCAGTTGGCATTTAACCAAATGTTTGCTTGTTTGCATACTTTCCTGCCTGTCGTTAGTATTTATTGTGATGAGCGCAATTTACAAAATTGAATTTTTTCTGTCACTACCCAATCCACATCGCTTCAGCTTGTTGTAAACTGACACGGGCATCGGGTGTGTTTCTTGGGCAAATACAGACCTTTTCATGCTTCTATATATGTATTCTATTTGTCATACCCGAACCATCCTCGGCATATGCCCAGAGACATGTCATAGAGAGACAGACTTGTCAGAGGCTAAGCTTGCAGATGTCGAAATCTTGTGCTATACTATACTATTTGCTGAAGCCAGTGTTGGGTTACTTGAGCAAAGAAAATTATTTACAAGTTTCATGCAAATTTCAAGCATATGGAAAGCAGAATTTCCAACTTTGCTTGCAAAACAAATAATGCAGTTACGCTTTACAGAATATATAAGATATCTGCATGCACTTTGCTGTTTTCACCTGCGTGATTACTGAGTACAACGAGCACTCTGCATTTTTTCTTAAGGTAACAGAACTACTAAATTGCCATATTTACTGTAAAATTATACGCTCCAAAAAGCATAGGGGGTATATTTAGAGTGTAGATGCCCAAATGTGTGTTACAGGATCAATGAGATGGGGTAGATCCCATGAAATGTGTTTATTTTTTATCTAGACTACGAACTAAGTCCATTGAGCCATGACTATTGTAAAGTCTGTCCGTCTCTGAGTAAAGTTGGCATGAAGAGAGATGCATAGGTTAAAGAGATCATTTTTTCGATACCTGTACTTACTGTACCCTAACTCAGTAACCAATAAGTCTACTATGACATAAGTATAGATGCAAATACCAAAAATGCAAAATTGTATTACACGGTAGAATTTGAGTTTTGACTAAGAATTAAAAGACCAATCGGAAATTAAAAATGTCTGATAGAAACCCTTTTTAATGCAAGCCATAATTAAAATATCCAGATTGACTATAAGTATTTCTTTTTTTTCCTACTATCAAATTTCGATATTCCCATCGACTACTAGGAAAACTGTAAACCGCGGAGCCTTGAGCGATTAACCCCAAACGGACAATAAATTTATGCAAGAGAAAATTTCTAATTAAGCCATACAGCTCACTAAATCCAACCAAACCACTTCAACACCTTAAAGTGACTTAGGGAAATTAGGGGTATCGTATTAAACCACCAAGGGCGTAAAGTTAGCATGATTTAATGCCCTAATAGCGGTGTTAATTGATTCGACCGTTGGCCGACACGTTTAGCTGCTTGATAGCTGAACAGCAGGGTGTCGCCGAGCTCTGTAAGACGGATAATAGGGGACGTATGGTAGTGGCAGATGGCGGATGAATGAGGGGGAGTGGCAGTGGGAGGATGACAGTATATGTGCACTCGTGGATATTAATTCCAAATAATTGTGTGTTAATTTGTTTGTGTTTGCATTTAAGGCATATTACGGTCTTTGTCAGCATATACAATTGGAGCAGCTGTTGTGCCGCCAGGCCTGCATATAGTCATGGTGCCACCCCTCGTTATGCTGACAAGTGCTCGCTGTTAGCGTTCTCGTTGAGGAATCAACAAGGCAGTTGGTGGGCACAAGTACACAAACAGTGAGAGCGGGGCGTGGCCGTACTGCGATCCTTTGGCAACCTTGGCAATTCAATTTGCACAGCTTATAGGCATTTGGACGAACAATGCCGCCATATGGGCCAATGGGGCCCAATGCTCAGTAGCAGCTCACTGATGCCTCGATGACTTGGTGCCTTGATGGTTTGATGGTTTGATGATTTGATGGTTTGATGATTTGATGGTTTGATGAGTTGATGGGGCTGCTGAATGCCAGGCGTTTCGCCCACGACATGCCAACGCATTCACAAACGCATATACATATACGCATACGCACTCACAGTGACACTCACATTCACTCTCACATTCACTCTCACATTCACAATCGCATTCACAATCGCATTCACTTTCGCTTTTGCTTTCGTTTGGTAAATGTAAATGAGAGCCTCTCCAATTGTCTCTGACATTCATGAGCCGCAGCTACCCCCAAACAACCCCACTCTCTATAAATCTAGATCTCCCCCCCCCCTCTGCTCGTCACTACCCTGCGAGGGTAGTTCGTGGTACGGGTAGTCGCTTCTTCAATGAGTAATTGTCAGTTTTTGCTTTTGCTTTGTCATTTTAACGAAGATCCTGGCATCTTTTACGCAGCCAAACGCGCGGAAAACACCGTTGTTTGGTGTCCTTTTGTGTGTGGTTGTGTGTGTGTAAGCCCGCTCCTTTTGGCCCTGCCATATTTGGCCAAATTAATAAAACAAATTGTGGTTGAACGAACCACTAAATATGTTAAAGCTGTCGCTGTCAGCCTCCTTTTGTGCTCGACCATCTTTAAATAAACACAATGCACAAATGAGACCTACAGAATGAATGAGAGCTAGAGCGAGAGAGAGAGAGAGAGAGAGAGAGAGGAAGTAAGCTAAATGATGACTTTTATGAATTTAGGCATTATTTTATACACTCATTCATTCACTCATTCATTCATGTAGTCATTCGTGTTTATTATTTGAAAAGACTTAATATTCACATTATGAGCTCTTGTTTTAGCAATTTGTATTTCCGTCTTCACTCAAAGAAAATCTGTTATAAATATAGTCAAGTTTCTCAGAATTTAAGGTCTCAATATAAGCTGTATTCATGTAGTATATTATCATTATATATGGTTTTTTAAAAGAAGTTCCCTTTAAAATTTCTAGAAAAATTTTAACTAAATGAAATCATATAACTGTCAACTCAAATTCGTATTATGTTATATCAATGAAATTTACATTTTAAATTTAATTATGTTTTACAGAACTAGCTTGATTTAATAATATTCTATTAATTTAGGGTTAAAAAATATATTATAAAATAAAATGAAATATAGCACCTTACCATTTATATATATATAAACTTAGTTTTTTCATTATTAAATCTTTCATTTAAATGAAAATTCGTTTAAGTTGAAATACATTAAAGCAAACTTCAGAGAGCATACTTTTTTACATGAATATTCTTAAAATAAGATTTATTGCTGTTATTTAGAACTCTGATATTTCTCTGAGTGTGCGTATTGTATTTTTGAGCTCTGCTTGTTAACATTATGAGGTAATGTTTTTAGCACTTTGTACAGCCTGAAGGCCTGGAAAATGCTTAATGGCTTTAATAATACAATTTGATTTGCTTGTAAGTCGCTTGCGACTGGAAAAGACATCGCCATGCACACACCGAACACACATGGCTGCACCTCTTCCGGCCTGGCTACTTGCAAGTAATCGACGGCATTCAAGCAACCCCATAAACGAAACGAAAAAAAATATAAAAAACCCACTCACTGCACCCTGCAGCACCTTTGATAGGTTTAAGCCCCAGGTGCGACTGGGCCAAGCCCAAGCCGTATAGCCATATAGCCATATAGCCATATACCATGGCATATGCAAAAGCTCATGTATGCACACATTACCATCACTGGCTGTAGGGAGCTCTTGGTTCTTCCTGTTATATCCTTTTGGAGTCGTCTAGACGCAAAAACGAATCACGGGGGCAACTGTCCTATTGGACACAACGATGGACGAAAACAACGACAGCATTGCATGTGCTGGCACGCAAACACAGCTCAAGCTATGCTGGTTATCCTTTGAACATGTCCTTTTGTCCATGCTATTTTGTCGCTCCCACGCTCCCTGTGTCCCCTGATCCATTCCCTGGTTTGTCTGTCTCTAAGGCCATGCACCTGCAGTTCCAAGCCACGGTACGCAGCTCAAGCGACGCAGTTGCTCATTTCTCTGCACATCGTCAGCCGGAATAGACCTCTGCCAGTGTGTGCTATCAGTACCCCTTACAGTGATTTACTATTATATATTCAAGTGATTTTTACGATGTCCTTTAATTTGATTCGGTTCTTAACTGCTCTGTTTATGGTCCAGGCCATGAAAACTTCGTCTATCAATGCACAGCATGAAGGTGAGTGAGTGCCAATACTTTTTGGTTTTCATTTGTTTATCCACATTACTTTGTTCAAAAGTGCAAACCATTTTTGTATACAGAATATTCAATGATGAGGTTAAAAATCTGCATAATTCGATAACAATACAAGTGCAATTGTTGTGGTTCCATATGCATTTTAAATACAAAATTACTGCTTGAAAAGCGCACTCAACGTTGGCGTATGTCCTGCATAATTATGAGTCGACTTTTTCCTGCTTTTCACTTTGTAAGTTTCCACTTTTAGCAATTCCCTTAAGGGGTTCGGAAATCAGCTCTCGCTGGGGCGCTTTCAGTCGGTGTGCACCCTGTGCCGGGTGCTAAAATTAATAAAAGTTTAGCAAGCTCTGAATTTTGCGAAGAAAGCTTTTAAAGCTTTTCCGTTTCCATAGCCCAGCTGGGTGGTTTGTAAAAGCAAGTGCTGATTTTTCAGCGGAAACTCTACTGTGGAATTCTTTGTTGTAATAATTTGAACGAATTGAATGTTACTCTTACTTAAATACAATACATCAATATTTTTATGTGTTTGGATCTAATTTGAAGAAGCTTTCAAATTTTGAACAACATTTACAGACAAATTTGGGTAAAAATTCCATGAAATATAGCAAATTGCAGTATCTTAAGAAAACACAAAAAATTCTATCATGTTGAATCCGAATTAATGAGATTTCATTTCAAGAAAAATTATATATCTTTAAATGGCTCAAAATTCATTCTTTAACTTTTTGAACTAAGGCATAATACAGGTCATTCAAGAATAATATTACCATAAATTATAGCTATTATTATCTCTTATGTAAAAGTGGACAATATTCTGCACACCCTAAGAAATTCCACTATAAATTGTATACAAAGAAATACATACTAAAAACTATTCATACACTATATAATATTGAACAAAACATTTTAACCCACGTTGGCGCTCGATTTGACTCAACTCGGTAGCAGCACCCAATGTTTTATTTGATATTTATTTATTTATTTTGATGCAATGAATAAAATATTGAGAGTCAATAAAAATAGCTAAAACGTAAACAGTTTTGCTACACATTGATTTGGGTTGGACTGCGATTTCTACCTTTTGGTACGAGGCTTTTATAAAAAATCATTTCCTGGCGCCCGAATTTTTTTCTATTTGGAAATGCAACGTGAAAACACCCAAAAATGTTCAAATAAAACAAACAAAACATGCCACATGCATTTGCCCCCACTCACAATGCAACCACTGTCGCTGCAACTGTGACTCCGACTACCCATGCCGCATGCCGGCACCCGGTACCCCTGCCAGCACCCTACTAATACCTCTGCCGGTACTGCACGGCTGCAGCGACAACATCAAACAGCGACCACTGACAAAGCCGCAAGTATTTATGTAAATCTATATGCGCCATAGAGCCGCATGCATATGTGAGCCACTGTGTGTGTAGATCCACTGCGTGTAGCGGTGGTTGGGTGCCGCATTTCTCTCCCCCTCCCCCCCTTTCCGCTCTTTCTCCATTAGTGGCAAATTCAAATTCAAATTCTATGCGCGCTTCATTTTCAAATTATTCAAACTCATCAGGCAAACAAGCAGAGCGGGGCGCCCAAGTGTCATAAAAACAAATATTTCGGGAAGTTCAAGTAGGCGAGCAAAGGAAAAGCAAAAGTAGAACCGTATACGGGGGAAAAATTCAGACTAAGAAGTGAGGGTGCGCGTTTGTGTGCGACATACTACTCAGAAGTCACATAAAATCAATCAGAGTGGCGCAAAGAGACAAAACATATATATAGATGTCGTTGTGCCCCTCCGAACCACCGACACCCCCTTTCATAAAACTCTCTATCTTTCAGTCTCTCTCTCTCTATATATATATATATCTCATTCTCTCTCTCTCTCAATTTCGTTCGCATTGTATATGTCGCTTTGTATCTGCGTCTAAGTCTGCCTCTTGGTATCTTATGGAGTATGCTTGGAGCAATTAGTGCCGGTCGATAAGAGTAAACAGATGTTTACTACATGGCTCGACATAAATCAGCTACACGCATCAAATGAGAAACAAAGAGAGAGAGAGAGAGAGAGAAAGACATAGAGAAAGGAAGAGTGAGAGAAATAGGGAGATACGGATACAGAGGGTAGTCAGTCTCAGTGTAGAGTATGTACTAAGTCGTATAGTTCCTAGGGAAACAGAGTAAACACTGAGTTCACTCTTCAAGTGCATTTTACATGCACTCAGCTCAAGTGCCATTAACTCAACACCTTAAACACACACACACAAACACACACACTTGTACACATTCTAAAGATTATGTTTAGCTGTTATTGATGCGTTTGCTTATCAATTTCATTGATTGAACTAAATCTAAGCAAAAGTAATTAAAGTCCAATTAATATGGTTTTTGTGGTCTGAATACCTTGATTTAACCAAAGACAATGTCTTTCACACCTAATACACTCTATTTCTCTCTCTCTCTTTCTTTCTCTATCTCCCTCTATCTATCTATCTATTTGTCTTTCTATAACACACACCGACAAAGTGCATAAACAATTTGTGTGATAATTTAGAATAATACACATTGTGGGCATTATATAAATAATTGATAAATTATGTTCCAGCTAATAGCTATAAGTTTCTGCACAATAGTACACTACAAAAAAATCTATTTAAAATATACTAAATACTATGAAATCATTAAATTATTTTACATTTAAAAAAAAAATTATTCTATTTATAGTTTACTTAATTTAAGTTCTACAGATGAACTTTTTCATAGTTGAAAATTATATTTTGAAAATTTAAAAAATAAAAACATAATATACAGCTAAATTTCTTTCAACCAAATATATCCTATATTCATGACGATCTATATCATTTTTGAAAAGCCTATTGTCAAATTAGGTATAGATAAATATATTAATCAAACTATTCTACATAAAAATATCCAACAGTAGGGACTGGCCCGACAGTAGGGACCCTGTGTTTAGTTTTTTGGGGCAGTATGGTCTTTT
>JBANCZ010000524.1:0-32991 GCA_037040025.1 Sphaerogastrella javana
TTTTAGCGTAGAGCAACAGCAGCAGAAGCTCCATTTTTTCTATTTGCAATGCACACACACCCACAGAGAGAGAGAGAGAGAGAGAGAGAGAGAGAGAGAGAGAGGAGAAAGAGAGAGAGAAAGAGATGTAGAGGTGCTGGCCGTATTCCCTGCATGGCTGGGATGCTAATAGCAAATCCTTGTTAGCCTTCACTTGAGCAACAACATGTAAAATTTCACTTTAATCCTGGCTACGACCTAAGCGGTTTTATGCATTTTCTGTATGTGTGTGTGTGTGTGTTTGTGTGCCTTGGTATGTATATGTGTGAGTGTGTGTATGTGTGTGTGTGGGTAAATTTTGGCTTCTGCAAATTAATTAGCCCAGCGGCTGCGCCTTTTGCCTGATTAGCGTTTCTTGATTATGATTACGAATACAAGCACACAGAGACCTATACACACATTCGCACTCGAAGATTTAAACACACATTCACACACTCACACACACACTTGGTAATAAAATATTTATGCTCCAATTTCGATTTCAATTAGCGCCGCTGTCACTTGCCAAGCAAATGTCTTTAAAATTGTTTGTCGCTGGCTGTGTCTTAGCTGTTAATTGCTATAACGTTATACATAACGACTGTCAAACACACACACACAAACATACAAACATACACACACAAACATACAAACACACACATACACACACACACACATTGCCATATAAATCACATTTAATTATATTGTTGACGCGCGCACACTGCCAAATCGTATATCACCTTGCTCTCGCGGCCATTTTTGATAGCTAAAAGCCTCACAAACACACACACACACACACACACACACATACATTATATAGTATAATATAAATGTACATTTATATATGCCCATGTATGTGTGTGTGTGTTTTTATGTTGGCTGTGTGTCTGTTGTACTCGCTGTCGAACGTGGCGTATTAGCAATGTTCGTGACCTTTCGCATAAAACAGCAAAGCGCGGCTGCCTTTCCGCTGTTTTTTTTTTTAGTTTTTTTTGGCATACACAAGGTCCTAACACTCCTCCTCCTCTCTCTGGCTATCACCCACTTTTCCACATTGGGAAACGTGCGTTGAGGCAAAGCAAACAGAGACGGCAACAGCAGGAAATGCCGTTAAGTTGCGCTTCGATTGGCAACACAAGCAACGCTTCAATATTTTTGCATTTCCATTTGTTTTTTTTTCTTTCTATTCATTTTGTACGAAATTTAAAAGCAATATTTAATAGAAAACTTAAAATTTATATTTATATTTAGCATAAATGTCATAAAACACGCTCAATGCTTGGCAATTATGTGGAATTATTGAACTTTCAATGTTTGACTAATCCAATTAGCAAAAACTTGTCATTTTTAAATGGAATTTTAATTAATATATTAAATGTACAAACAAAATTCTATGCTCACTTATTGCCTATTTTGCTGTGCATATTCAAAAATAATCAAAAAGAAAAGCAAAAATATTTCTTCTACGAAACTTTTACAGGATTTTCTTCAGTTTGCTTTCACACAAGTGTAGGTGAGTGTGAATATGTACACTCAGTCTCTCTCTCTCTCTCTTTGTTTCTCTTTTACACACATATTCATTGAGTGTATGCTGCCTTTCATTTGAGTGTTGCTTAATTAAACATCAGCAACATCTATATATTTTCTTTTGCCTTTCCTTTTGCTCTGCTCTTTGCATTCATTAGTTGCACATTTCAGTCTTTGCTTTAGTGTATTTTTCCTGAGTTACTTTATTAGTCAATTATGAGGGACATATTTCTATGATACACCCACACCCACACACTCACTCTCACACTCACATTGACACTCACTCTCACTCACATAGACAAAAGCTCAAATGAAACACAAAACAGAATTTTTTTCTAGATTCGTAATGAATGAAATAAAAGTGAGCATGCAGCGATGAGCAGCTACAGCTCGCTCTCTATTTCTCTTTATCTCTATCTCTCCCTGTCTCTATCTATCTTTTTTTCTCTCTCTACATCTTTATCTATTTGTCTCCATGAGCCTTTGGCCATGCAGCCAGCATATTCATTACATTTCCATTCAGAAATCACAAATGTGACCCAAATGCCATTACCTTGGTTAACGCTTGTCACTCACTCAAATTATACAAATGATACATATACTAAAGTATATATATATATACACACATATATGTATATATATAGTATAGTATAGATAATAGTGTATAGAGTATATTTGTGTGTCTTCATGTATATCGCATGTTTGATGAAAACTCATAAATAAACTTGTGCGACGCTTGCATAGACATAGAGCTGACAAGTTTCCTTCAACCGAACTAAATATATCTGCCACAAGCTGCAGATGTGCGTGTCTTGCGTTGCGTTCCGTTGCGTTTACGTGTTACGTGTTTTGTTACGTAAAACGATCACGCACTACTTGGCACGGCATGCGGGCGTTGAGTGTTGGTTAACGCATTTAGAATTAATGAAAACGTTTAAGCATGACTAATGAAATAACATAAACAAATGATAAAATATGCTCAAATAAACACATAAATATTTACATATATACAATGTAAAATTAAATGCAGCTGATTAATAAATAGTATAGAATATTAATCAGGACGCTTATCGATACAAGAAGCGTGTCACGCCATGACACGCGCACATCTCTAGCTTTTGTGATGCGCCGGGATTTCAGCGCTGCTGTCGCTGCCATTCTTGTTGCACACACTTTCCCTGTGTGTGTGTGTGTGTGCGTTTGTTTGTTTGTCACTGCTGCGGTGGGTTATGAAATGCATTTATAATAAATGGATTTTGAATTCAATTCCCAGCGCATAATCCAGAGCAACATGCATATTACAAGTATACGCCAAGACAAACACAAGCGCAAAAATCGCTTAAATGCAGCTTTAACTTGAAGGCTTTGACTTCAACTCAGCTGGGCTTAACCTTAAGCTTACTTTGAAGCTTATTGGGGAATATGTATTTTTCAACATTTTGCCCTTTCTCTCTATCATTATTGCAGGCGGGCGTCTTGTCGAGCGGTGAGCTGGCAGACCATAGACGGAGGCATTGCCGTCATCAGCAGGAGCAGATACATACGCTGCAGCTGGGACAGCGCAGTTTGCGCCGGCAGATGAACGAATTGAAATATCATCATATCGATGAGCGAGTACGTAGCATTGAACTGGAGCAGCATCGCATCGCGAATGCCAATTTTAATTTGAGCCGTCAGATTGCCACACTGGATAAGCTGCACACATCCATGCTGGAGCTGCTCGAGGATGTCGAAGGGCTGCAAAGTAAAATGGATAAGAATATTCCAGAATTACGACATGAGATCTCAAAGCTGGAATTTGCCAATGCCCAAATTAGCTCCGAACAGAATCTGATCCGTGAGGAAGGCAAGAATGCTGCGCGTTCCCTGCAGGCCATGGCCGTCAGCGTTAGCGCACTCCAGGATGAGCGTGAGGGTGTCAGGAAGCTGGTCAGCACAGTGGAGCAACTGCAAACCAATGTGGATCGTGTGCAAACACTGGTCAACAATGAATTGCACAACAAGGTAAGCTTATTGTTCATAAAATGAATTTAATTTTCAAATTTAAGTGATTTTTAGTGATGATACTTGAAAATATTAAAGTGATCGCATTAAAAACGATAATTAACATTTATGGCCAGACTTGCAAAAAAATACCAAAATATTTGTACTTATCGAAACAACGCAGAGCCTTTGCTGTGATATCGATTTAATTTAAATTATTTTTAAAACTAGCGTTAACAATTCAAGAATTTCTTAGGGATAGGGATATAATCTATATTTAACATATACTTTCAAAAGAATTCTTTAATATTCGCACTAATCGAAACATTCTACAGTCTGTATCGAAATAATTTCAATTACATTTTGAACTCGCGCTCACAAATCATGAAATAAAGTGATCGATATTTAACATTTATTGACAGAGTTGCAAAAAAAATACCAACATATTCGCTTTTATCAAAATATCGCACAGTGCGGCCATATCAGAAGTGAATTGTTTTCGTAAGGCGCCGCCGAATTTTTTTATCTGGTTTTAATTAATTTTTTTTGTATCCACAGCTCTCGCATTTAAACAAACCACACAAGCGTCCACATCATCAGAAGCAACAACAGCAGCAGCAGCTGCAGCAACAGCAACTGCAGCAGGTAGCCGATTTGCGCGCAGATAATAACCTGGCCGAAACCCTGGTAGCCGAATTGGAAAACGTTGAGGCTCAGTATGAGGCCATTGTGAGTAAATTGCCTCAAGACTGTGGCGACGTGACCACCCAGGTGGACGGACTGCATCTAATTGCACCCGCTGGCCAGCATCATCCATTGATGACGCATTGCAATGCGGATGGCTGGACGACAGTGCAGCGTCGCTTCGATGGCAGTGCCGACTTCAATCGTTCGTGGGCGGACTATGCGCAGGGCTTTGGTACGCCAGGCGGCGAGTATTGGATTGGTAATGAACAGCTGCATCACCTGACCCTGAACAATTGCACACAGTTGCGTGTGCACATGCAGGATATCTATGACAACAACTGGGTGGCCGAGTACAAACATTTCTATATCTCGTCGCGAGCGGATGGCTATCGGTTGCATATTGGGGAGTACAGTGGGAATGCATCGGACGCATTGAACTATCAGCAGGGCATGCAGTTCTCGGCAATTGATGACGATCGCGATATATCACAGACGCACTGTGCTGCTAACTATGAGGGTGGCTGGTGGTTCTCTCATTGCCAGCACGCCAATCTCAATGGGCGTTATAACTTGGGCCTGACTTGGTTCGATGCGGGCCGCAACGAATGGATTGCGGTCAGATCGAGCCAAATGATGGTCAAGCGACGACCCAGTGATGAGTGTGCGTCGAGCACAGGCGCAGGCACAGTCACTGACACTGGCACTGGCACAGGCAATGAGGCGCCTACACAAGCAGCAACCACAACGACAGCGAATCCAGTCGAGCCCAGCACACGGCCAACCACTGTGGTGCAGTTCGTTGCCGCTGCGCAGGCGTAAGCCAAATAGCTGCTGAAACCAGCTAAATAGCTACAGTGAACCACCAGAGCCATGCCTACTGTAGTTTGGAGTGCGTGCGTGTGAAACGCGCCAAAAACACAACGTCTATAAATGTATAAAAAACAACAAACCGAATAATGTGTAACAAAAACCAATTAAGATATAGAAAGAGCAACTACAGGTCATGTAGTTGTTGCTAATATTCTGTGTAAATAGCTAGCTTTTCCTCTAAGTATACATATACATATATATATATATATATATATATAGTTAAAACTACTTGAATGGAGCTTATTAGCCTCGTCAGCAAATCAGAGACACATTAAAATGTAATGCAGCAAAGCAAGTGCTTAAGAAAATAGAGTACTAGCTTTTAGTTTAATGCGTAATCTAGTTAATATACTAGTTAGTATATAATGTATACTATATGTAGTAAGCAACAACTTGTCCATGGAAATATGCAAGCCGTACATATTTGTTTTGTCTTTCAGCAGATCTCATAGAGGCATAAGTTCGCGCAGCTCAAACTTCATGAAAACAAACTGCAAAAAGAAATCTAACTTAATTCCGTACAAAAGAAATGAAATGAATCTAATGTAACTACTACTATATCTAGTAAATGAAAACTCTATTTGGGCATATCATGAGCAGAACAAATAAGTGCGTGTATTGTATGTCTGCAGTTATTTCCATAAATAACTAATGTTTAGATCCTAAGTCAAGGCCGTCTAGTGTGTAGGCATCTCAGACAAATAATAAATATACTTAAGAATACTAAAATTAGGCACAAACGAGCACAAATATGCGAATTAAGTAAACATTAATTCCGATTTATGTGCTTCATTCTGTGTTAGTTAGTGTTAAAACCTAAGCGTCCATATCAAGTACATCATATTGTGTAGGCTTGATTGATCAGTCATTTAGTCTATAGTCCTTTCATGATAATTAAGTAACAGTTGGTATCTGTAATTGTTGTAATATAAATGTTATCATCATCATGAACAGCAGTAATAGCATCCAGTCTATATATATATATATATATTCATAAACAATTTAACAGCCTCTCTATATGATTTGTTTAAATGCAACCAACTTATATATGTAATATGCCAAAGATAACGACACATTATATTAATTTATAAAACAATAATAACAACAAATACAACAATAATAATAACATATAAACAAGCATATTTTCTGCAGTTTTGCATATACCAAAAAATATAATTGTAATAATAATAATAATAAATGGAAAAAACATTTCAGTTGCAGCTAACTTAAGTCAATATATGGTCAAGCGAACTATACACATAAAAGAATATCTATATCTATATATACACTTATATATATATATATAGTACATAATTGTATACATTAATTTTATGTACGTTACATACTAAGTGACTAAAAAAAAGAATCATCTGGCCTTAGCCAGCGTATTTTACAATAAATGAATTGATGTGAATTTTCCTTTTTTGTGATACAATAATCATAGATACTAGTTGCAGCTGGGTATTGAGAGTTCAATAAGCTGTCATAACTTGCGGCTTTGCCTTACAAAGCATAGTTTCCTGTTGGTGTATTAAACCTTAAAAAAAGAAACAAAGAATAATGCCATAGTAAATCTTTGCATATGAGCAACATGACAACGCACTCCTGCGGCTCTTCTCCAGCTCTTCGTTGTCAATGACAACAACAGAATCAGAATCCGAATCTTGCTGAATGCTCAGATTTATGGCTTGCATATAGTACATACACATACATATATATACAGAGCGCAGATAAAGACTCGAGTTGCGCCTGAAGCGAAGCAAAAAATCTAGTAACAACGGACGCAAACAAAAAAAAATCCAAAAGAAAAGCGTTAAATCGCAAAGGCAAACGTAGAACAATGCCACAGCTGCTGCTCCAGCTTTTGTTTCTATATCTTGGCTGTGTTCTTGTTGTTGTTGATGTTGTAGTTATTTTTACTGCAGTGTTGTTGGTAAGCTGGCCAATGGAGTTGGGGCAATCAAAGCGAAACTCAACTCGATTATGATTAGCTGTCCCACAAAAGTATGCAATGATTTTCATTAAAAGTTTTCTTTGATGCCAAGCTGCGTGATCTATGGGAATTTACATTTCCAAACTGGCTGGCTGCTCAATATGTCTGCCTGTTTGTCTAACAGTCCGACTGTCTGACTGTCTGTCTGACTGTCCGTCTGTCAGCCTGCCTGTGCTATATCAATTGCAGCAGGCGAAGCATAAGACATTTTCACACCAGAGAATGCTGCAGGCAAAGCAGCAGCAGCAGCAGCATCAACAGCAGTAGAAGCAGAAGCAGCATAAAAATGGCAAAAGCGAATAGCTCAGATGCAATTTATCAGGCATGAGAGCACACGCCTTAATAATGGAAGAGTGCACATTTTTTATGCCATTGCTTTGGTAGCATCAGCATCAGCTTCGGGTTCGGCTTGGGTATAATATTGAATACTTTTCGCATTGACTTTTGACTGAGAGAAGCAAATACCAGAATATCAGAAATCCAAGGGGATAGGGGGAGTGGCAGAGACACAACGCCCCTAATGTCATTGTGGATTGACGCACTGATCCTTATTTATGCATTTATTTTTGTTGACACTTTTGCACTCAAAACTTCTCTCTCGGCTAATGCAATGTCTGCCAACCGCAAAGTCAAATAAAATCTGAACTGAAAACTAAGCCAACTGCATGGGAATATTCTATTTTATTCTATTCTATTTTTTGTTTGTTGAATTATTTTTGTTATATATTTATTTTACTTTTAATATATATTTTTTTTGACATTTATTTGTTGGCTCTTCTTGAGAATAAAAATAAATAAACAGCATTTTGTTGGGGCCCAAAAACTCTTGAGGCGAACACACTCCCATACAGACCACAGAAATGTGACATTTAAATATGTATATTTAGCTTTACTTAGGTCGGTCAACAGTCAACAGCGTTTCTGCACCATTTAACCTAAGAACATCTTTCACCATCAGCTCAAATTTAGTGTGAACTGAATAAAATAAACCCCGAATATAAAGGAGTAACAACAAAAATAAAAATGAAAGTCCAAATAAAAAGGAAATTACGAACCCGAATTTACCTACAGTTTTTCCTCTACTTTTTTCTCCCTCAACCTGCATATATATTGTATATATATATATTTTATAAAAGTATTTACAAAGGCTGCCGCTTAAATAAAAAGGGGCTAAAATGCTCCAAAATACACACACAAAAAAATCCTCAAAAAAATGAAAATAAAATAAAATAGAAGCGAAAGCTGTTGCTGTTTCTGCTGCAAGCATTTAAAATGCAAATCTATTCATGGTTGTGTGGTCGTAAGCACCACTCAGTCCCGAACACCACTGTCTGAGCCTGAGTAACAATTTGGCTGGCACTTCCGGCAATTAACAATGAGTCAGGTGAAAGGTGAAAGGAAAGCGTTTCTATTTAATAGCAAATGATCATCACAAGTATGCGGTAAGGTCTTCTTCTATAGTATAGAGAATCTCTAATAGAAATAGCACAAAATAATGTACAAAATATTTTCTAAATCTAAACCATTATTATACAGCACATTCAATTCATAGAAATTCTAGCCTATGCATAGAACGAGTAATTATATTTTTTGTAGAGAAATTCAAGCAATAAAACCAGAAAACCCAAAACCGCTAACTATTCCAACTCGAAACTATTCGAGTGAACTCAGTTAAAAATCGTCCCAACTCTCTCTCCCTCACAAACTAATGCCTGCTCTCTCACTCTTTCGCTTTTGCTCTCTTTGTGCGATTCCAGCAAAAATTCATTTATGCTTTTATTTGCAACATTTACATTTATGCAATGAGCACAGGCTTGTTTAACGGGGCGTATGCGTAATTAATATGCTTGCCAGTCTGGCGAGCAAATTATTATGATAATTAAACGCTCTGCTTTGTAATCGATGCATTGTGTAAGAAAATTCCACATTAATGCACAATTTTTAATTGCAAGTTCAATTTTCGTAAAACACTTTAAGTGAATTTACACGCACTTTGCACACACGTATGTAATGAATATCTATATCTACATATATGGAACATATCAGGCCAACATAAAACTCTGGGCAACAATTTAATTAAAAAGCATAATGCTTCTGCCAGCTTACTCAGGCTCAAAAGCCAACAACAAAAACAACAAGGCAAATTGTACAAACAATAAGAACAAAAAACACAAAAGAACAAAAAAAAACAATAAACTTTTACGATTGTAATGTGGCGCTGAAATGACACAGAGCCGCAGGCAAAGAGCAAACGCTTGTTAGCTTTCCCTTTTAATCAGCTGCCAACGCGTAGTTTTGACTCTTCATCCCTAAAATCAAGCACTAAGGGGTGTATTAGGTTTAAAGGAGTTCAATATTTAAAGTTACAAAAGTATCAATATCAATGATTTGGCCTTAAAGCTTATTGAATTATATAAAATTCATTCAGAATCTAATGTATCTGTATTTTGCACAGTTGTAATCGCAGAATAAAACCAAATCCGAAACCTTAACCGTAATATAAAACCGTTCTACATTTTTTTTAAACGAAACGGGAACCAAAACCCTTATTTCAATCTATGAAAGGTCGAAACCGAAATCGTAACCAAAAACCTTATTTCAATCTATAGATTATTCGGTTTCATTTCCTCGCTGTAATTTAGTTCAAGGTTATCCATAAACTTTTCGGAATCATCATACCCCACTGTTGCCTTTTCTACTGTCAAATTTTTTGTAATTTTTCGAAATTTGTTCCAAGTTGTGACTGTCATCTAATGTGGTTTAGCCCCAGACCAAGCCCACATCCTGTGCCATCCAGCTGCGAAAAGGGAATATGCTAATTTTAATTAGCCAGAAAATTTACATGTGCTACACACACACACTACTATTACTACTACTACTCTCTCTCTCTCCCTTTCTCTCTTAGTTTCTCTCTCTGTTTCTCTCTCTCTCACATTCTTCCTCTCTCTCTTGCAGTTAATACGCCAATAAGTACTTAAGCAGATATTTAGCTCTATCCAACATCTGTTTGTCTGCCATATATACCACTGTACCCTATGACCGTTTTTCAGCCACGTCAGAACAATTAGGCCAATTATAAATGTTATTGCCAGCCATAGGATTGTCAGGCATTTTAATAATTCAACAGTCGGTAATACGTAATGGCAGTGAGTGTAAGTGAATTTAGATTTTAAATTTCATATAATTCATTTAGTTAAAATTTCAATTTATTTCGGCTTAGCTGGAAGTATTTAGCACAAAAATGCGTTGAGGTAAATTAAATAAAATCAGTATAATTAGCATAATCGGACTTTTTAGGTCAAATTCATTATATTAAATCGTTCGTGGAAATCTCATATTGACATATTTAAAGCGAGAAAAGTAAACAAAATTTTTGAAAATAGATTCAATTCAAAACAATTGACAAATTTTTTTTAATATATTATTTAGGAATTTAAATTTAAATTCTTTGCATGGAGCGCGGATAATAAACAAAGTTATTGGAAAAAAAATTGAGTCAAAATAACTAACATATTTTAAAAATGTATTACGATTTAAATGTTTAAATATTTAACAAAATTTTATTGGTTCCCTTCACAGCTTTAATGAGCTTTAAAAGTGCCTTTTTTATGGCATTTGGTTTTGTAGTTATTAATCTCAAACTTTAAGTGGTTTCATTTTAGTTTTGTCGACTAACTCAGTGCCTTTTATAGCAAAGGTTTTTCCTTTTGCTTTGTTTCCTGCACTTTCCATTTGTACAAATCACGATGACAAACCATTTGAACAGAAATAGTCAGATTTGCTTTGACTAACTTGCACAAAAGCCAAATAAGTTTCTCATAAGCTAGTGCTTAAAAATCAAACGTAGCACCATCCACTATACCATACTATAGTAGGTCAAAATGAACTCATAGCAGTCTTTGATCTCAAATAAGCCGGCTTATACAAAAAGCTAAAGTAATCACGGAATCGCAACTGAGGAGAGACCTTTTGCTTTAGCCAAAAAAAAAAAAAAAAAAAATGCACAGTTTTCTTGTATGTCACAGAGCTATTGTGGAGTAGTAGTGTGAGAGTTTAGTGAAGTGTAGGCTAAGGCTTTCAACCTCAGCCTGAATTTTGTGCTCCGGTTTTAATTTTTTCCCTTTTCCGAGGGGACTTGCATTCAAATGCAAAAAACAGGCGGGGCCTGAGTGAAAGTACGCAAAAGCCTTATTGTTTCTGGTTTCCATTCTACACACACACACTCTCTCTCTCTCTCTCTCTCTCTCTCTCATATTTTCTCTCTCTTACTAGTGCAACAGCAGCCACTGTGGAAGGCGATTATTGTTGCAAAGTTGGTTGACAACTTGCGTCAGGGCTAAAGGCAAAAACTTGCCATCTACCAGCTGATGAGCACCAGGGAGCTCAGACAATAGTCGGATTGTCGCAGGACATCAGCCAAAGTAGTAGAAGGAAAATAAACAGTTCAGACAGTTAGACAGAGCAAAAGCTGGAGCACTGGGTGCTCCCTAGTTCCATAGTTGCTTGGTTAAGGCGTCTGGACGTTGCCTGCATTATTATTATTATTATTATGTCTTGGTCAACGGCAGAACTTTTGTTATTTTCCAACGACTTTGCATATACATCTATATTGTGTGCTTATTAATACTTAAGCTTAAATCTAAAGTCGTTGAAATTATGCAATCTTTTGTGTCTTTAATATATTTATATATATATATTGCCTCTGGGGGTCATTGGCACAGCACAAATTGAAGAATGTAAGTCGAGTCAAAGGCAAAAAGGCAGTACTGCTGCAGGAAATTGAATATCCGTTAGAAAATTATCAATTTATGGTAAAATGAGCACTGATTGCAATGCCACGATACAAATTGAAAGGGCGATGCTTTGTGGCATTTTGCTAAATTGAAAATGAATCGAAATGAATACCAAAACTCAGCGAACCAACTTCATGAAACAAGAACGAGAACAAGAACAGGAACAAGTCAACAGGCAGCTGAAAGCATGGTATCTGGCATGGCGAACAGTGTTCGTACTATAATGAGCAAGTCAATATCATGGACAGAGAGCAGACATGCAGATACAAGCACATAGCTATATATCTATATAAATATGTGTATATATATGGGATACATCCACCAACCCAGAGCAATCGATGAGGTCCTGGGACGCAGTATTCTCAGTTACTCTGCCTCTGTTTTACTCTTTCTTCCTATCTCTCTCTCTCTCTCTCTCTCTCTCTCTCTCTCTCTCTCTCTGTCTGTTTGGCCATGCAGTCTGCGATAAAAAGCAGATTGCAATTTGTTTTACTGATTTCCATGCTTTTGGCTTTATTTGCACGACGGAAACTTTCATTAACATCAAACAGATACTGCTGCTGAAAGCGAACCAGCAAGAAAAGCAAAGAAAGGCAACGCACCAGCCACACCAGGAACACCAGAGGCAGATTCAGATCCAGATTCAGAGGCAAAGAGGCAGGAGCTCGAACAAGAAGTTGCCATATTATATAACACGCACTTCCATTAATGAGCTAAACATGCAGCTCAGCAAGTTGTACTCTATATCTTATGGCATAATTAAATATCGGTGCAAATGCATTGTTCATTTGCCAAATTAGATATGATTTATTGGGTACTACTTAACACTGAGCTCTATCCAATGAAATCCAAGTTGATTTTAGCTTGCCAAGAGCCTTAACTTTAAAACCGTTCTGAATTTGAGTTATCAAAGGGAATACAATCACAGGGGATTTAAATTTAAGCTGCTTTATATAATACACATAAACAGATTGGAATTATGTACTCAATAGATACTTTATATATACAGCAATGTGACGGGAACAAAGCTTTAATGCAGTTTGTACTACATTGAGCAAAATGCTGACCAACACGTCAATGAAGTATACGAACTTTTTCTCAAAAATAGTCGGTTGCTGTAAGAGACCTAACTGATATCATATGAATATTAAAAGGATCTGTAAAAACCATTTTGAAAGACCATTTGGGCCTACGAAAAGTCCAGTCTCATTAAACGTCGAAAACGCTAAATTTTGTATACGTTCTTCGTGGCTATTTCTCCAAAAATTCGACACAGTTTCCACCTTATTTAGCTCGGTACGACTTCTGAGTAATCCCAAAACAGAAGATAAAACTCCTGGGAACGTTTCGAGTCGTTTGGGGATACAAAAGCTGAATCAAAGAGTGCGCTGATGGGTACACCAAAAAAGCATGTTTCAAGGATTGGAAAAAACGTTGGCATAAGTGTATTTCATTAAGACAGTATTACTTTAAATGACGATGAAATTGACGTAGAAGAATAAATATATGTTTTTAATTTTTACAAATAAAAACAACTTTTTACCCACAGTAGTAAGCTTCAATGCGATTCGTTTAAAGATTGCATCAGCTTGAAATGTATGTATTTACATTCGAATTATTTGATTCACTTGAACTGTGTTACCATTATGAAGTACTGAATCGCACTGCTGACCGCAAATACAACTAATTGGCCACAAGTTGAAGTGCAAACATTTGCCACCTCAGAATTTGTGTGTAGCCAGAATACTGAATGCTACTACAGAATCTGAACAATTTTATAAAATATGCGAGAGAGCGAGTGCAACCAATTACATTGGCAAATAATGGCCAGAAATGAGCTATGAGTCAAGTTCACTCGACTCGAGTAGAGTTGAGGCATTCGGCATGCCTCTATATATATATATACATATATATCTATATATATATATACACATTCAGATTGAGCATAACAAAAAGTCCAGGGCACTAACTAAATTTATGTGTGCATTATGTGTCCTTTCCGCTTACGGCCTGCTTCCTGGCCCAGATTCCACACTACCCACAAAAGAAAGATGTCGGGAATTGTATAACTTTGTTTGTAAGTAATTTTAACAAATTTGCGAGACATTTGTGGCCTTTTGTACAAATATTTAACCTATTTTGGGGCAAGCTGCTACTACTCTTGCTCTGCTCCTTCATCATTTCGTTTTCAGCTTTTGTTAAACGTATTGTTATTGTTATTGTTTTTGGCTTTTTGCGGCCAAAAAGGCCAATTAACTTAAATAATTAGGCAAAGTTTCCGACGCACAGATAAACTTGTTTTTGTTGCTTTTAGAGCTGGAGCTAAAGCTATTTCCGTTAGAGCCGACATTTGTACACTAATACCAAACAAATTTCTATCAAAGTGACCCTGAGTTATTATGTCAACCAAGTGACGGCAATTGAAGTCACAATTGAGCCCTCAGTTCCATGTTAACACTTGGATACGTTCAATTGATTTAACAGCATCGAAATATAATATGGATAGGCCTGGAACTAAATCGAATTTAGCGAAACGCACTAAGGAAAAGAGGCGTAGGACTTTCTTCCGTGTTCTATATTGGTTTGCCGTCGTTGTGTTCTTGGGTCTTTTAATCATGGGAATAGGTTATGCGGCACAAGCGAATTTGGGAGATTGTTTAAAGTATGATACCAAATGCAGTCACAATGAGGTCGCCAAATATAATGTCTAAACTATCCGCGCCATTAATTTCAAGAACCACACGATGCAAAACATTACTTGGGATCCCAAATATCGCAGGCCGCGAATAATATATTGGACATGCATTTGGGCATTTCTGATTGGGATCGTAGCGTTGTTATTGCATCTGTGGTATAATTATGGTTCTCCATGTAAAAATAATATCATATGCCAGAAGGTGAGTGTGAAAAGGAATATTTCATTCACAATAATTGTTAATGAATGTACTCCAATTACAGGTAAATAAATTATAAACACCCTGGATATTTACTTAAAAATAATTTCCACAACTTTTCATCAACCAATTAAATAAATTTGGTTGAAGCTCTACAAATGAATGTGTTTTATTTTTAGTCGAGAAAATGGATTGAATTGCAAGAGTCGGTTCTATTTGCAGTACAACATTTATTGACATGCTACTAAAAACATGAGCTAGTTGTTTATACTAGGAGCATATCTGATGGGTTTGCTTAACTGCAGATAAACAAAAGCTTGAAAATTCTTGTTGACCTGCATATATCGATGGAAAAGCTATTGAAATTTATTGAAGCGCACACGCTCTGCTTCGCACATTCATGAATACGTTGTACGGTGTGAGTGCACTCACTGCAATTGAATGCGTATAAAGAAAGCGCAACGAGTCTGCAAGTATATAGGTATATACACAGCTATATATATATATATTTATATATACAGCCGCAAAGTCTGTTAGTTTTCTCTATATTAATTAAGGTTTTTCCTGTTTTTGTTTTTTGCCCTCTGCTGTGTTTTCTATTATTTTTTTAAGCCAACAAGCATAATAGGGCTCTCAGTACGCATAAGTCACTTGCGGCCCAAAGTTCATGTACACACGTACACAGAGCATGTGTATCTGTGTTCGTGAGAGAGAGAGATGGGGGGGGGGAAGTTGTAAATGCAAACAACAAACTGCATACTAATGATGTCTCTGTTGTGGTCTACACTTTTGCGCTGTTATCCCGCCTAATTGGACCATGGGGTGTCTATACTACATAGTATATACTATACGTACGTATTTCTTGGGACTATAATTTAATACAGAGCAGCTCGTTTCAACTCAAATATGCATTTGATTGCCCACTATAATGACCGCATTGTGACTTACAGCTGAGCTTCTGATTCCAGCTTGAATGACATTAGTCATTAAAGGGAATATACAGGCGAAACCTTTAAATGAGTTTAGTTTTGGTAACAAAGTTTTGACAAGATTTTCTCCTCGACGGTATTTGGATTTGATCAAATGCTAAAGTCTCGGACATTTGGCGTAGCAATTAATTTTGTCAAATAGCGCTTAAAGCTTTTGGCTAAAGCACTTGGCATTTAAGTGATATTAATCTTATTTTAAGCCAGTGTCATTTTGTGTGTTTCGAGTGCATTAAACTTGTTGTCAAGGTCAAGTCAAAGCTTTAAATTGATGAAAATAAATGTGAGCTTGCCACAAAACCAACAAAATTCTCTCTTTCTCTCTCTCTCGCTCTCTCTCTCTCTCTATCGATCTGTCTCTTTCTCTTTCTCTGTCTCTCTGGATTGTTATTGCTTGGCTTGTGGCTGACACTTTAACGCTCAGCAGGTGAAAAATAAATAAACTTTTACATTCTTCCAACGGAGATTTATAGCTCCAATGTCTGGGCCAAAGTTTGACAGACGATTCTGCTGCTGCGGTTTGCCACATTTAAATTATGCACAGAGCTATATGTAAATTCTTTAATAATTATGATTATATTTTAGACATTTGGAAATTTGAATATTTAGACATTTGGACATTTGGACATTGTTATGCATACAGTAATTTCAATGTCTTCAATTAATTTATTACTTTGAGTGTTGTAGCTTCAAGTCTTTTCACACTTCGTCAGGGTAATCAAATTCGACGACTCAAGGCCAACACAACACACACACAGATACCCACTCTCACACACATACACACTCATACACACAGATACATATTTTGTCTGCAAATAATTGCATTCTGCAACTGATGATAATTGCTGACAAGCAATGCATTTAACGAGTTGGCAAACAAACGTTCGGCTCACGCTGCGTATGCGTAATATTATCATATCAGCATTTACATAATTGAACTTTCCGCTTTGCCCAAACACAGAGAGAGAAAGAGAAAGGGAGAGAGAGAGAGAAAGGGATTAATACATAGAGAAGGCAAATGTTACACTATGTCAGATAAAATTTAGTATATGAAATATTGAAACACTTTCGAGTTCCGACAAGCTAAGCACTAAGCAGCTTATAGGATCGAGAACTGAAGACTGAGGCAATGTTTGGAGTTGTGGTTATTGATGCTAATTAGCCATGTGCTAGAACACATAACATACAGCTACTAGTCGCCAGTTGAAACTGAAACTTGAGCTCGATTTGATGTGAGGCCATTAGACAGCAAATATATTGTATATATATGTCCAAAAATGCCCTTGCCTTCTTGCTCTTACCCTTAGTCTTGTTCCTCTTCGGATTTTTCTTGCTGTCGTTGGAAATTGCAGTGTATTGACCTAATTGTAAGCTATTGTTGCCGCTTTTACCCCACTCTCTATCTCTCTCTTTCTCTCTTTTCCGCTCATCTTACAGCTTTTAGCTCGCTCTACTCTCAGTTTGCTTGGCACGCAAAACTTCTACTCAACTCGAGTCCATTTTTGCAAAGTTAAGCCAAGGACACTGTGGAATTTAAGGCGGCATTTGTCCCAAAAATAAAGAACTGCTGACTAACGGATTTAGTTAAACTTTGTAGTAGTACAGTGTCTGTCTCAGTCTCAGTCCTAGACCCAGTGTCAGTTTCAGTTCCCAAATCCAAGTGCAAGTCCGTGTTAAGCCTTTGATTTGGGTTTAATTTTGACCAGCTTCATTGGCAGCTCAACACGTGCACAGGATTCGTTTTTATTAGTTCCAATTCAAGAATTGTTTTCTCGTTTTTTCTTTCTTTTTTGTATTCTTGTGCTGTTTTGTATTATTTTGTTTTTTTTTTTCGGTACATTGCAAATTGTATTTAAAATCAACACGTTTAAACACAAAAGGCGTTGACATGCGCCAAAAAAGACAAACAGAACATTTGACATAATGCGAGATATTCTTTTTTATTTTCATATACCCTAGCTTAAAATGACAAAGAGGTAGTTTGAAAATTTGGAAAAATTTATTTATATTTGACAAAATAATTTTGGAAAATTATATTAATTTTTAAATTAAATTTTAAACATATTAAAGTAATTTTAAAAATACTTTTACAGGATATTTAGACTGAGATTAATTTAATGTTTGTCTTGTTGTAGCTGCCTGGTTTATATGGTATATTGTGACGAAAATACAGCAACACGTGATGCGGTATGTAAATATAGAACACATACCAAACACACACATACTCATATACATACAAACACATATACACATACACATATACATACGTATATATATAGATACATATAGATAAAGAAGAGAGTGAATGTGTGCTTACATTTCGGTGTGTTTGCACTTCCGTCTGTCAGAAACAAATGTACTTGTTGTTGTATCTATTGTTGTTGTTGTGTTTGTTGTTGTATTTGTTGTTGTTTATGTTCATCGTCGTTGTAATGATTGTCACCCCCTCGCGCCTCGTCATCTGCTCCGTGCACGTGCTTCCTGCTCGATATTTGCATTGGCACTGCATTGTTCCCGATTTCTGAAACAGTTTTTGGCTCAGCTCAGCTCAGCTCCCATTCAGCTTTAAATGGGCTTAAAGCTCATACAAAGACAGCAAAATTAAGTAAAGTTCAGTCTATTTTAGTGCAAATATAATCCTTTAAAAAAATTTATGAAAAATTTATTGATAACATTTCGTAGAGTGAACAACAGAAAATCAATTTTTATTTGCACACATCATGAAAAAAGCATTAAAAAAAAGATTGTAAGCATGTTTTTAATGAGAAGAAAACAGTTTACGTAATTTGATGAGATTTTTCACAGAATAATAATAAATGTAAATGGATTAAAAGTGCATATAGATGTTATATCTAAGAGAGAGAGAGATAGAAAAAAATTTAGAATAAATTTGAATTTCTGTCAAGGTGGAATTGCTGCAAATATTAGTCGAATTTGCAAAGTTATTTATGCACTTTGGCTATGAGTAGAAAAGTTATTTTATAATTTTTAATAACTAAACTGAAGATTTGCCATTTGAAATGTTGAGTGTGCTAACTGACAGAATTATATCATAAGCACAGAACAGAGGATAGTTGTTGCAAGCTGCAGCTGCTACTGCTGCTGCTGCTGTTGATGCATGTGGCAAACTATTGAGATAAGTCTATCAAAAGCAGCAGCAAAACTCAGACACTGCCATAACTCATAAGTCTGTAAGTTTATCTATCAAAGCAGCCAAGATGAGACTGAGAAAGAGAAGAAGAGGGAGACATAGAGAGACGACCGACGAGAGGGGCAGCAGACAAATTAAAGTCCACTCAAGCACAAATGCAACTACTTCAGATCAGCTGAGTGCACATGTTGCTCCAAGTCTGCATTTCTCTCTCTCTCTCTCTCTTTCTCTCTACGTGTGTGTGTGTGTGGCTTTGGGGTTGAGGTTGAGGTTGGGTCTGTTGGTCAGACTATAACCCTTATAAAATATGGGTGCACACTCTGTCTCCTTCTCTATCTCTGACTCTTTCTATGTGGCTGGCTCGCTTTCAAGCCAATTGTGTGGCATACAGTGTGCATTTGTCTGCATCGGAAACAAGAAATTTGTAAAGTGCATGAATACAAAATGAACTGTGACTATATTAAATTCGTTTTATTTTTTATCTGCCACACACACTCACACACACTTATACACGCCCAACACCCACATACAAATACTTTCTATAGTGGATTAAACTAAGCGTAAACCGCAGACGTATATGTACGTAGTTACAGATACTTTTGTATCTACAGCTACCAGATACATTTCCCTTATCGCTTGGCATGTGCTGCGGTTACCTCCATTTCCATTTCCTCTTCCGTTTATACTTTTTATTATTATTTCTCGCACACTTTTTGTTTCATTTTGATAAATTTTTATTCCCACAAATTGTGCCATTAATTGAATTCAATCAATGGAAAATTCTGTGTGTCTATCTGTCAGTCTGTCTGTCATTGAAGAAAAGTTTGCACTGCAAGCGATTTGATAAGGATATATAGCCAAAATGGGGCCTGAGCTAAGCTTTTGTCATTTATTAAAACTTTTTAAGCCTTTATTAAGCACATTGAATGGCAACAATTTTTAAAGCTTATTGTAAAGTCTTCCCTAGTAGGGTTGCTTTTTTCGGAAGCTTTTGTTGTCTATGAAAACCTGTGAAGCTTCAACATAATAAATGGTAATCCTTTTCATTAAAATTCATTTTTTTCTGCTTAAATATAGGTTCTACAAATTTACAATGGTTTCGATTTAACAGAATATGTCCGTAATAATTTTCTCTATATTATCTTACTATTACAGAGCCTTGCTCTCTAGATTTTGTTGTCTACCGCAATTTTTTGAGATCTAATAAATAAATAAATAATAAATAATAAAGAAATTCTACTAAAGTTCATTAATATAATCAAAATAACTGTTCATAATGATTTCAATTTAACAGACTAAATCTGTAATAATTTTTTATATATTATCATATTGTATTTCAGAACCGAAATATGAAAATTTATATAGTTTTATTTTTCTTGGCTTTTGCAAACAATTTTCATCCAGCAAAAGCACAACTTTTCGCAAGGATTCAGTTGATAGTACCTAATTTACACATACATATATACACTTTCCTTTGCTCCCATGCACATACACAGGGATATATCGAAAAGTTGGCGCTATTGTTGAAATTTTGGCAATCTTGCACTTAGTGCACTTCAGGCTATAGTTACAGCAATGATACCGCAAAACTTTCCAGGCCAAAAGCACTTAAAATGTTTCTCATATTTCGATTATTTACAAAACGATTCAAATACTCACTCTCTCCTTCCCTCTGTCTCTAGCTTCCGGGCTGTAGCCCACTTTTAGTGGGCGTGCCTGCTATTGACAATGATTATGTGCTTTCTCTATGAAGCTGCTGGTCGATTGAACAGCGAACTTTGATATTGTATTGTTCTCGGTGGCAAAGTTAATCGAAAGCCTAATTAGTCGACTTGCCCTGCTCCTGTTTCACTACACACCGACTTAGAGTCAAACTAAGAGCCAAAGCTAGACCCCTCTCTCTCTCTCTCTGTGTTTCTCTCCCTGTCTCTTACTCTCTCTGAAATGTCCTGATTGGGCAGCTGAGAGCCAGGCAAATACAATTAAGCGGCTGCTGTTAAATTAGCAGCATAATAAGCACCCAAAATGTAGTTAAGCCGTAAACAAGCACAAAAGCAAAGCCCGAGAAATTAAGCGCTGACATTGAGCAAAAGTTTTGCTTTATTTGCCAGGCCAAAACCCACCGATGAGTAGGATAGGTCGAGTATAAGTAGAGGGTCTTGGCATTACTTCAAGTCAATCGCAAAGAACTTACATAGATAAAATAACAGGGAGCGCAAATTGTGCGAAATTGCATGAACAAACAGGACTTAAGACAATGCCAAAGCCAGAAACAGAGACAGAAAGAAACAGGGAGAAAGAGACAGAGAGAAAGAGAGAGAGAGAAAGGGATAACAGAGTCAAAATCGGAGCAACTTAAGCAGCCAATCAAGGCCAACGAAAAAGGAAAAGAAAACTAAAGGCGAAAGTTCAGCAAATTGTTTATCTATGAGTAGCTAAAAGAAAGTAAATTACATTGAATCCATTGCTCACTCTTGCTTTCACCTGAATTCGAGCAGCCAGCAAACGGCAGTCAGGTATGCTCAACTTACTATATAGTATATAAGTTATTGGTTCATTTTAAAGCACATACTTGTTTTTATACCGATTTTCCTGTCTCATATTTTAACTGTGATTTAGCTTAAGCTCACGTTGGTCTGTAATATTCCCAACTTTCCACTAATGCCAGTCCCAGTACCATATATGACAGCTAGGACAGAGATGGACAGACATACAGACAGACAGACACACAGACACACAGACGCTCTGTCAGCTAAATTGTGAACGTAGACAAAAGACGTGCATAATGAAATATATAGTATACATTTATACCTACATATACCATATATATATATAATAGAACACATACATATATAGACCTATACATATACATTAAACCGCATTTTTTCCACACACTTTGACATTATATAAAAATGTGTGCAAGTATATTTTATGCATGACATAACTGTAACAGAGACACACAAACGGAAAAAAGAGACTGAGAGACTGAGAGAGAGAGAAAGGGGGAGAGAGAGAATGGGTGGGCGAAAGAGAGACAGTCAGACAGATAGAGATATAAGTACATCCCAGATAGATTTGTGGGCGTCTTGGTCGTCGTCATATATGAATATGTCTGACACGTTTCTCCAGCACGACAGCTGCACATCACGTTTGTCTCTCTCTCTCTCTCTCTTTCTCTCTCTCTCTCTCTCTCTTTCTCTCGCATATATGGTATATATCTTCTGTGATGTTCTGAGAACGCTTTTACGTAATTACTTAAATATGTTATAGCCACAAAGTTATGCAATATACGGAGTAGTAAAAAATGCATGTGACTTTCAGCATACCAAAAAAAAAAACCAAAAAAAAAAGAAAAAAGAAAACGTAAATCCCTTTTAAAAATGTTGCAAAAGATATAATACTTACACATTCCGCAAGATTCAGCACAAGTTAATACGAGTTGCAATTTATACGGGAATTCATAAATACTATAGATACCACACAAAGTTCCAATAGTTTGAAGTTCACTTTGATTCATTCTGGTAAATATATAAATTAGAAAAAATATTGTAACTATAATATAGAAAACAAAATATAATAAATTCAGCTTGCCTTTATAAACTATGTAAACTTAAGCTGTTAATAAATTATAAATTTCAATAGATTTTATTATTATTATAATTTTGTTTATTCACCTAATAAGGTTCAAATCTAAAATGAAATTTCATTAAAATATACAAAATTTTAACTAAAAAATCAAAAACCAAATAGAATCAAGTCTGAATATGAATGAATTCATACTGAAATTTATGTCATATATTAAAATTTTTAACCATAGCACAGAAAAAAATAAAATATATTTAATGTAGCTTCTATTTAGAAACTAGACAGGTAAATTCTTTCAAATTCTCTGAAAAAAGATTTCAAGATAATTTTATGTTTTTATATAGTAAGATTCAAATTCATATTGAAATTTCAATAGAATATACAAAATTGTAACGATAATATGAAATCCAAAAAATGAATAAATTTATTTTCAATTTAGAAACTCGAAATCATACTTAAATTCATATTAGGTATAGTCTTTCATAAAAAAAAAAATAAAAACAAAATAGAATTAAATTATTTATATATTTTTTATATTTATTTATAAACTTAATATCGCAAATCCATTTTCTATATATATTTTATTTAATTTTTATTAATATAAAAAAGTTGTTTACTTTAAATAAACTCATTTACATATTTCACTATTCCATTCATTCGATTATGAATTAAATTATTACTGTAATTATAATAATATGTTATAGTATATATTCTATATATGCCCCTTAAGTATTAAGTGGTAAGGGTATTAGAAAGTACTTTCGTCTGATAAATGAATTTCATCTAAATTTTATTTATTTATCTAATAAGGTTAGAGTTCAAAAAAATTAGCCAAAACGTGCGTAAAAACATTTTGAAATATACAAATTGTAAAATTGCCGCACGCTTAGCTAATTATATGTATATGTGCCTATGTGTGTGTCCATGGTAATGTGAGTGTGTGTGTATGGATTCATTTCAATTTTTTTTTTTTTGTATTTTTTTGTCTGTAAGAAATTTCATTTTCATGTGGTGCAAACACATTTAGGGAACGTGCAAGCATTTGCGATGCTTTTAACACTTTAATGACATTAATTTAAATGAATGCCAAGCAGATAGACACACGCTCACACACACTCAAACACTCAGACAGACCACAACAGCAAACATTGAAATAGACAAAAGGAGCAAGTGGAAAGAAAAAAGGTATAAGGTTGTACTTGAAGCCAGGTCGAATCACCAACAATTTGCTGTTCTCCATTGCGAATGTTCAGACTATTGGCTTTCTATATAGTATATAGAAAATGTAAGTCAAGGAGCCTCCGGTTGCGTTTTAATGCGTTGAGTATAGCATTAGATACGCTATGATATGATGCTGATTAGATACGCTTTCATAGATAATCCTGGGGTATTTCAATCTGTTGCCAAAACAGTTGAATATAGACTTTTAGCGCCATCGCGTGCCCTTCATAAAACGATAGTACCCTACTGTGTCAGAGTATTAAAAGTAGTTTTATATGTATTAAGCACAGAGTAAATGGCAGTTGGCATCAACTAAAAGCAGATCCACAGAAGGCAACTCGACCAGGACTGCAGCTGCAGCTGGCAATTGGCTGGCTGTCTGTCTGTCTTTTAGACTCTCTCTCTCTCTCTCTCTGTCTCTGTGTCGCTGTCTCAGTTGGTACCAATATCTGAACTATCTGGACGTCTTTAAAGATTTTCAGTCGAGTTGAGCTGAATGCGTTTTCATGTGCCAGTCGAAGGCAGTCAACAGATGCCACGTAATATAAGTATGAAATTACAAATAAAAAAGAGATGAAAAAGAAGAAAGAAGAAGAGAGCTGCAAAGAATTGACAGCTTTTGACATGCTTGATAACTGTTCTGAAAAACACAGAGAGGGCAGAGCGCTTAAAGGCTTTCCAATGATGTTGAATAAAATCAATATTTATTCATTCATTATGAAATTAACGCAATGCATTGGATTCGCATATAATGAATGTAAACTGTCATCCACTCAATTGTTGTGTATTTATGTAGTTCTACAACTAAATTAAGTGTAAATATTTAAACCAATTTTAGGATGTGGAATTGCCATATAATTTATGCCATGGCCTTCTCCAAAATCAAACAACAATAAACAGAGTGCCGTTCATGCAAAAATATTCATGCAATTAGGCAATGAGTAAACAACAAAATACGTATACGAATACAACGAATACACGAAACTTTCCTCCACCAAAATACTTTGAACAACGCGGCGTATGCGCAATATCAAAATTGAGCTATTCAACTACATAATAGACATGGCAGTAATACATTAAGTAAGCCGTCAATTAATTGCCTAATGCTGCAGAAAGATAAGTGTAATCTTTTTAACTGCGAATTGTGTAATCCTACACGATTTTAATGAGTTTAAAGATCTTTTGAATTCAATATTAAAAGAAAACTTTTTCTTTGTAAAATTCAACGGAATATTCAAGAAAATCAACATATTTTTGCACAATTTACAGGGTAGTTAAAATTCAGCGAGTGTGCACATGAATTTTCATTGGTTTTTGGCATCTGTTCGTTGCGTTGAGCATAATTTAATTCAGAATTTTACGCACAGTCGAATTAATGCTGTTACTGCAAAAGCATTTGTCGGAGCAGTCAAATTAAATTAGGCTCCGGCATGATTTGGCATTGTTGATTTCAAGCGAGCCAAGTTGCCCATATAAACAATATAAAGCCATCAAAATACATATACATACATATATATACATATATATATATAAATTAATATACATATATATATATAATTAATGCTCATGAGCGTACATTAACATTATGAGGTACGTGTAATTTTTGTATAGACTTTAAAGCACTTTAAAGCACCTTCTACGAAGAAGTACCGGGACTGTTGTTTTCTTCGATATTCACGGTCTAGTGTATTATGAGTTCGTGGCACAGGAAAAGACTGTCAATAAGGAGTTTTTTTTGACCGTACTTCGGCACTTGCGAAATAGAATTCGCAAAAACGAACGGAATTGTGGGGAAAGATCTCGTGGATTTTTCACGACGACAATGCACCGTCACATCGAACTACCACTGTGAACCAATAAAATACCGATACCATCGAACCAGATCCGTATTCACCAGCTTTGGCCTCTTGTGACTTCTTTTTGTTTCCTCGACTCAAGTTGCCGCTCCGTGGAACCCGTTATTTTTTTAAGACATCAAACAGAATTCGGCACGGGTTGAAGTTGAAGACTATCCCGGAAAACGCCTATAAAGAATGTTTCGATAACTGATCAAATCGCTGAGATATGTGTATTGCCTCTAATGGGGACTACTTTAAAGGCGACAAAATATATTTGGATGATTAAATGGAAAATGTGTGGTGTACCAACCAAGTCCTGGTACTCTTTTGACGGTATGTATACGTAATTAATGAGCGTTCATTTACATTATGATGTACATCTCCATTTTTTTATAGATTTTAAAGCACTTGTTCGCATTGCCCATGGATAATATGAAGCGTAAACGTAGCAGAAAAATGCACATAAATGAAATAATAAAATAAAATTCGTGAATGGCAAAGCGAAAAAAAAAAAGAAAAACAGAAATGCTATGCTATCAAAATAGAACAGCGAATGCAGCGTCTGATGGCCGCTGATGCTGCTGCTCGTTTCCGCTGACTGAAGCACCGGATGTGATTTTCATTTTTATTTCCGGCAATTAGCACTCGAATCGCGAGTGAAAACGCAGAAACGCAAAACGCAAAACGCAAACGAATCCTTAACATAGCCACTGAAGTAGTCAACTCAGAGCCAAAATCCATTTAGGTCTGATGATTTAAAGCAACGTTCAACTCAATTCTATTTACCACACTTTTGTTTGTATTCAACATCAAGGGTATTCCCATTGAATTAATCTTTAAATAATCTTCTTAAACACATTCGATATGCATTGATATTGTTATCGATTGAACAGAATGCTGAGATTGAGTAAGGTTTTACCAATATTTTGGTGCTATTTTTATACAGGGTATTTCTTTGTCTGCACTGCTTTAGTTGACTGTGCTTTTTCATATTTTTAGTGCACATCTTGCACTTGGTGCTTGCTTAAGTAGAACTCTTCAAATTTCACAGTAATTTAAAGTTTTGGTCTGCATTTCCGCTTTCACTGGAATTGTCGGTGACGGTGGTGTTGGCGGTGTTGGCGGTAACGGTGGCCACTCTGTTGCTACTTTGCCACTAACTGTCGAGGATTTTCGCAAACGAACCTGACCGAATTTATGTTTCCGTCTCTCGGTCGCTCTGCAGATGTTTCCTCACAATCTCCCACTTCCTCTCTTTCCCTCTCTCTCTATGTTGTTCTTCCACTTTCTCCGTCTCTATCACAGTTACTGCCGTAGGTTATAAGAATAAATATATAAAATAAAGTTCCTTGTAATTTGAAACCAACTATCACTTTAAGGATTCAACAGTTCATCTGTGTAAATTTCTGTCGCTCTCGAAAATCTTAAGATGATTTCAGACCTTGAGTAATCCGAATGTGTCTAAAAAGTGTCTTTAAAAATTATGGCTCTTATTAAAATTAGAAAATTTGTTAAATTCATATTTCAAGAAACCAACAGAGCTTGCACTTAGTTTGTAGACAAAGTTCTTTTATTTATTTTTTATTTTTTGCTTGAATAAATGAAGAACTTTTCTTATACAGTTTCTAAAGGAAATTCGACTATTTTAATATATATATTATTTTTTTAAAACGTATAGATATAAAAAAATTAAAAGAATAAACAGAAGTATCATCCAACGGAGGGTAGCATTTTTGTTTTATTGTAACATTTTTTTTTTTAAATGTATTATAAATATGAAACAAATTTAAGAGTAAATGGATGAAACAGACAACTTAAATACATATGAAGAAGAACTTCCAAATTTGTGATGTATTTTCTAAAAAAAAATTTAGTCGTTTTTGTAGAATAATTATTTTTTAAATTAATTTTTGCTTTCATTGACTTATTATAAAGACTTAAATGAAGACCATATATGGTATCAGACCACCAGTTTTAATATTTTTAAAATTGTTCTGGGAAAAAACTTGAAGATAAAGTTATTTCTGTTTTTATTTATTTTATATTTATTACCTGATTAAATAAAAATGCATAAAAATAAATAAATTTGTGATGCATTTTCTGATTTTAAATATTTTAATATTTATTTTTAATTTACTATAATTATAAAATAATTTTAAGAAGAAACTATTGTATCAAACTATAGGTAACATTTTTCATAATTTTATTATAAAAGAATAGCTCAAAAAAATAATGAAATTTATGTGGTGCACATTCCAGAATCAAAAGAATTTATTTTATATTTACTATTTTTTTAAATTTTTGTATAAATCTAATAGTTAAAGGAGAAATGATTGTATCAGACCACAAGTCAAAAATTCAGCTTTAACTAATATATTCAAATCTATTCATAATTGGAGAAAGTAGATCTTGTATGCTTCTTGAATTTGCCGATGTCGAAGCAATTAGTGTGAAATTCAATTGCTGAATGGATGCTCGGGTATTTGATTTGGGTTCGGTGGGGAAGCTCTCACGCTTGACATATTCATGCCGACCAAAATTAATGTTTGATATTGCAGCAGAAGTTCGTTATAATTAAGGCAACAGAGAGACCAAGAACGTCTTGGCTAAGAGTGAAGTGGCGCATACTATATACTCTATAGTATATAGAAGCAAGTCGAGCATATTTATCAACTGGCCACAGAGACCGACAATTTGTTGCGTTGGTGCAGAAACAGAACTCAACTTCAGCTGAACGGAGATGAACGGAGCTGAACTAACGGTTGTCTGAGGCTGTGAACAGCGCCAGGAGCTGAACTTTAGCTGAAAAGCATCTGGCTGAGCTGATTTATGACGGAGCATAGCATTGGATCCAGGCAGGGCGCATGATGGGTTCAGGTCTGGTATGGTCTGGCACGGTCTGGTATGGCCTGGTATGGCTTGGCATGGTCTGGTATAGTCTGATGCGGTCTGATGTGGTCTGGTTTGGTCTGGGTGTGGTCTGGCATTTCTTATAAAATATTAAAGGCAGTGGCAAAAATTAACAGTCAAACGATATCAAGTTTGAAATTACTCAAGTCGCCGTCAGACATGAGCTGAGAAATAATAAAAATGAAGCCTTCAAATGTAGGCGACTGTAAGAGAGACCAAGAAATAGGGAATACCAAAACCAAATCCAAAACCAAAGCCAAAACCAAAGCCAAAACCAAAACCAAAACCAAAGCCAGAGCCAAAGCTGTCTGGCTTAATTGTAGCGACATGCGTTTGTAAGCCGCAAAAACCATTTCAGTTACGACTTTACACTTTTGCACTTCATTCACTGCTTGGCAACAGCATCAGGAGCAGAAGCATCAGCAGCATCTGTAGCATCAGTAGCAGCAGCAGCAACATCATTCGAGGCCATCAAAATAAAAGTAAAGCGCCAAAGGATTTTGCTCACTTACAACGCTTCAACTTCCCCATTTGCTGGCAATGTTCAACGTCCTTCACTCACCGCTTCAACTTCTCGTAGCTTACTTATTCCTGTTTTCCTTTTCGTTGTTTGTTTTGTTTGCTGTTACATCTATCTATCGTTGTTGCTGCTGCTGCTGCATTTACTGTATTTCAAAGCATTTTACATGGCATTAGAGCTGTATATGAGTCTGCTTTACGAGCTAAGCGAATCAACTGAATATTGCCATTGCTGCTTCTGCTTTTCCTTTAGCTTTCCCCTTTGCTTTTCCTTTTGCTTATCCTTTCGCTTCTCCTTTTGCCTTTGCAGAGTCACAAACATCTCTTGGGCAAACACACAGGGAGTATGTGTAATGCGCTTAGTGTATTGAGTGCCAGAGCGACAGCTCTAAGTAAATCAAAATGATATACATATTATACTTATTGACCCGCTCCAACAACAACAACAAAAAAGCAACAAAAAAATACCAAATCGCAATGCTGCAAATTGTTGCGCCAATTCAATTATCTAAAGAGCAATTTATCAATATATATACTACATGGCAGCAGCGGGTTGATCAATTCATTTGCCTTGCGCGTGATAAAATATATAAAATTTTATAAAATCTTTGCAGGGAAAAAAACAACATTTATGCTAATGTTATGTTTATATTTGTAACTAAAGCTGTTTAATAAAAATATAAGTGTACTGCTCCAGCAAATCCTAAATGGCATAACCAGAGCAAGTAATTAATATTCTCTAATTTATGATTTTATAATTTATCAAGTACTTAGTATTTTTCAAAAAGTGGTAGCAACTTATTATAATACTAGAAGTATTTTTCTTTTTGTTGTTGTTGCTCTACTGAAAAAGCTTGCACTCAAAGGCAATGCATGTGCGAATGAAACAAAGCATTAATGCATCGAGCTCAACTTGCAAGAGAGAGACGACAATAAACGAGAGACTTCGAACACTAAGACAATACACAAATAGGGAACAACCTAAAATATATGATCAGTGTATAAGAGAAATATTAAAATGCGCTCTCTCATTATTTTTTAGGTTGTCCGTTTCACTCAATTCAGTGTAAATGAAAGAGAGCGCGTAGTAATCCAGCAACGCAGTGGAGCTCAATGCACAAGAGCGAGATAGCCAAGCGACCAGCACTAGCCCCAGCCCCAGCCCAAGTTCTTGTTGTTGTTGTTGCACTCAAAGTGCAAGAGAGAGAGAGAGAGAGAGAGAGAGAGCAAGAAGTAATACATAAGCGCACTGCAAGAAAGAAAGAGACGAAGATGGCTGTAGGCACTTACAGGAAGCACTCAAAGTGCAAGAGAGAGCGGACGATCGGAACTGCCGAAGGTTACTGTAAGCCGACGAGCACAATCCCGAAGTCTTAGTGTTCGTTGTTGTTGTTGTTGCTGCTGCTCGGCTTAAAGCGCTTGCACTGAAATCAGTTGAGCGATGATGTCCACCAAGGCAACACGTTCGATGCAAGGGCGCTCTATGTACAAGAAGAGATAGAGAATGAAAGAGGAGAGAGAAAGAACCGAAAGTAACTGTAAGACAGCGAACACTGCGCACAAAGCGAAGGAGGGCGAGAGCATAAGTCATTAGCGCTTGCATAGTAGACAGAAAGAGAGAGAGAGAGAGAGAGCGACTAATAAAACGAGTAAAAGTTTTTGTAAATGCGCCGAATTTCTCTAAGGAAAGTGCTTTAAATACATGTTTCTGCATAGGCGCTACGCAGTTCTGTAATTGTATGTAAAATTCTAAAAAAATTATATTATTTGAAATATTTTATTTATATCTTAGAATGCTGAAATTTGGCAACATTTTGCCAACTGTTGAAATGCTGTCTATGGCTAATCGCTTTAACAGTTGCAAATTCGATGTGCATAAAATTTACATTGAGCATGAGAAAGCATAGAATGAGAAGAGATGAGGAGAAGAAGAAGAAGAAAGAACACGAAGAAAAACGTTTTCAACTTTTGACATGTCAGAATTCACTCGTATGCATTAGTTGTGCACAGTCTGGTTGGATTGGGTGAGTTATAGAAACTGTGGATAGAGCACACGTGTGCTCGAAATCCAAGTGACAATTGAATGAGCCCAGGCATTAGAGGGAGCTGCATTAGCAGAGGAACCAAAGCAAAGAGAGAGGGAGAGAGAGAGAGAGGGAGAGACAGAGAGAGATAACGAATGGGAGAAGCTAGAGTAGCTGCAGGCAGCAGCATCAGGCAGTGCATTGCATTGTGACAGTTGCTTGACAGGATTCAAGCTGGCATACCAAAAATATTGCTTATAGCTGGACAGTAAAATGTCCTCGACATACACACACACACACACACACACACACACACTCACACTCACACGTACACACACTCACACTCACACATACACACACATACACACACATACACACAGAGAGATATATATTTGCGAAATCAGTTGAATCATGCTACTTGCCAAAAATAGAAAACGGAAAAAAATAAAATAAAAAATAGATAGATAGAGAGAGAGAGAGAGAGAGTGAAAGAGAGTAAGAGAGAAGGAGGGAAGAGAAAAATTGTCAATACGACAAAACATTGTACGTTATACGCATTGTCAATGGAAACGTGCTGAAGCAAGTTATTGACATGAAAAATGCTCGTGTACATTTTTTGAGTTTTGATTTTAAATCTACGTGTAAGCATACACACGCACACACACACACACACACACGCACACACAGACATAAACAAACACACACACAGAGAGCTTTCATTCTAAAGGGTCTCTCAAATAGATCAGGTCGATGTTAATAATCTGTGGCTGACATTTTCTTTTGGCGGCATCTGTCAAATCTGTTTTTTCCTATTCAGTCACTGAATATCAAATCACCATAAATGGTAATTTCAAATAAAAAAATACATTTCGTTAATATCACACACACATATTTGTTGAATGACCCTATATATGCACATATGCTGAATATGCGAAATTTGTAATAATTTTGGCAATAATCAAATACAATTTGTTACCATTCTACACATATAATTTTTTGGTAGCATTTTGTTATGTAGATAATTGCCAAAATAATATAGCAAAACTCTCTTACAGTTATGAACGTAATCAAGTGCAATTTTGCCATAGAATACGAATATAAACGGTCGAATGGAAACATATTTAAATTATATTGCTACAATAGCAAAAATTGCTAAAATTGCACAAAAATTGTATAAAATTCACTCAGCTTTTTATGTTGCCAAATAAATTGGCATAAACTCATTTCGGTTATTTATGCTGATTATATTTCTTTTGATATTGATAGGGTATGTTTTACAGTTATGAAATGAATAGCATTTCCTTTTCGGCCATGGCTAATAACATTTTGAAATTTTGGTTCAAACTTTTGTGGAAGAGGTCAAAAACTTTGCCATTTTGTTTTGCACTCAATGTTTGTGATTTTTCTGACAATTGTTTTGCCAAAATGATGACTTTTTTTGTTGTTGTTATTCTTAGAGCAAAAACTTGGCACTTTATTCCCCTGTGTGTCTTTCATCATATTCGATGCCAGACAAAAGCAACAACAACGACAACAACAACAACATAAGCAATGCGGAGTAAGAGAAAAAACAATCAACAACGAAATGCCGAAATATTAAAATTGAAATTTGTTTTCTAAAAACGCAAAACAACAACAACAAGAATAAGTAAAGTAGAAAAGTATGAAAAGGCAGGTGGACCAAAAAACAAATCCCCAAAGTGCGTTTTCCCCAGCAGCGATGACGACGCGACTCCGGCGGCTCCAACGGCTCCAACGACTCCGCTCGAATACGGTCGAATGCGGGGACTCAGGTCGAATCAGCCGAATGAGAGTCTGTAGAGCTCATGAGTCGTGCAAACGGAATAATATTTACCCAACGTGATTTTGTTTACCTATCTTTTCAAGCCCAACTGCGTGCCCAGGCACCTGACGAATAAGAGAGAAAGAGAGAGAGAGAAAGAGAGAGAGAGAGGGGGGGGGGGGGGCAAAAAAGCTTCGGCACATACAAAT
>JBANCZ010000525.1:0-34178 GCA_037040025.1 Sphaerogastrella javana
GGCCACACGTCTGGTTTGGATTATATGTGCTTTAACGCTCCCAAAAAAAAAAAAAAAAAAAACAAAACAAAACAAAACAAACCAAAAACAAAACCAAACAAAAATAAAAATAAAAAATATTTTTGTTTTTAGTACGCGCACACTTCGTACTAGCAACACTCGTTCCAACACTTGCCAACAAAACACTTGAGCAATCAGCAACACAAGTTGGACACACACACACACACGCATACACAGACATACATACATGTGCACATATGCTATTTAGTTGTTGCTTTGTTAGTTTGATTTGTGGCTAATTGGCTCACCTTTGGAATCAGATCGTGTGCATAGACATTATCCCTGGGCGGCAATTTGGGCGGCTTCTCGCTGCGCTTGTGCGCCAATTGTTGCGTCTGCAGCAGCAATTGTTCTCGTGTGGCAGCCACATGGCCACTGTTATTGCCATTATTCAAATGCTTGCCACCATGTTGCTGCTGCTGTTGCTGTTGTTGCTGCTGCTGATGCTGCAGCTGCTGCTGGTGGGCGCTGCCAAAGCCAGAGCTGCCCGAACTGCCATTGCTGCCATTGCCAGCGACACTGTAGGGATCCTCATCGGGTATGGGTATGCGCGGGCGATTCTTAATGTCCACAATGGGGCGTTGTACTGCGAGAAGACAAGGAAAAAAGAAATACGTAAAGATTTGCTACAATTCATTTATAGTTACAAATAGATGTACAAATAGATGTGGTTCATAGAGTCAGAAACTTAAATTTATATTATTTTTGGGTACTTCGTTTAGACATGGTTGAGTTAATTAGATTTGTGATTTTTATATACTATATTATGTGCTTTCGAGCAGAAACACTGAGTCTTTGCATAGTTTGTGCTAGCACATCAATCCGATGCCACACACACCCAAAAATAGTAAGACTGCTGGCAGAGCAGCATCGTCACTTGCCGCAACTCACCTGGCGGCAGTTTGCTCTTTAGCATATCCATGGCTACCACATTCACAATGAGCACCCAAATGGGGCACTCCAAAATGTCATTCTCCGATTTGACAAAGGCCACTGCCGATAGGCACTGCGTCTCCAAGCGACGACGATCTGGATAGGCACGGCGCAGTTCACGATTTACGTTCGACTGAAACTTCTTCATGTCGAAGAGCTGCAGGCGCACGGCGCACAGAAAGGGCAAATGGGCGACAAAAGAATTAGTGAACAATAAGCACAAATTTGCATACACAGTACAGTATTGTGTCATACAAACGAAAAATTCAATTCGAATTCCATTTTTCATTTGTACGTACATATCTATCTATATTTGAAATTATTTATATTATTTATAAGTTTTACCTTGACTATTTTTTCGCTTTCGAGCGCCTGATTTGGCAGCTTTAAGATTTCGGCACCAATGGATGTCTCCTCATTGGGATTGCTGGCGGTGCTCTTCACAAATACATTGCTCTTGGCATAGCGACGTACGAGTATATTGCCTGCATCATCCATTTTGATCTTGACGCCCTGTAAATACACAAACATCAAGTGATCAACGGGGCGATTCAGTGTATTGCTGTGCTTTTTTTTATGCGCCTAATGGTTGTTTCTTGTTTCAAATGTATTTGTTGTTAACAAATAAATTAGGTAGGCACACTTTGCTGGTGGAAACAAACTATAATACGCAATCAAAGTGGATTTCAGAGCTTACCTGACCGATGAGACGCTTCACTTCGTCCGTCTTCTGATCGCGCATGGGATTGTCAAAGCCGCATAAGCCGATGCTATAAGCGATAAGAGAGATAAACGAGAATAAAAGTCATAATCAATGATAATAAAATCAATACAATTACAAATCGAACAAAACACTTTATTAATTGCAAATCAATCACTACGGTAACAGCAGCAACAATAAGATCATAAACAAATAAATTGAACATTTTGTGGCACGTTCACTTTTCCAATCGAACAGTGTCTGAGTCACAGCATTTTGTTACAATAAACGTTTGACAAAACATTTTCGGCTTAAGACAGCAGCCGCAACACCCTAGACAACAGCAACACTAACAACAACACTAACAACAACAACAACACTAACAACGACAACACTAACAACGACAACACTAACAACAACAGCAATAGTAGCAACAGTTGCCAAACAATCGAAATGTGCATTCGCCTGCCACAAATTCGCATTGACAGTGATTTATGCGCCTGCCGCAAAGTGTGGCAGCTGCAGACCCAAAAATAAAAAAAAAACAACAAAAATCTATAATAAACATTTCATATTTTTCAACAACTTGTATTAATTGCAAGAACTAGGCTGTGGCTCTGACTCTAAGTCTCTGACTCATGTTGCTGCTGTTGCTCAACTCTTTGGCTTGTCATAGCCTTGCCGCCGCAGATAACAACAGCCATAACAACAATGACTGTCAACTTGATGTTTTGATAGATATGTATATAGAGCTATATGGAGTCTGCTTAGATTGCTATACTCTAGGGCAACAAGTTAGGAAGCGTTTTTCGTTGTAGTTTTTCAAAGTTTTGCTTAAGGTCGCACCAAATGTCGGGCTTCAAATGCTAACAGAGCTAACAAGCAGCGGCAGAGGAAGCTGCTAACAGCAGCAACAGCAACAGCAACATCAGCAACAACAGCAGCAACAGCAGCAACAGCAACAACAACGGAACAATGAAACGAAGCTAATTGTAATTGTTGTTCGCAAAAAGGCCAACATTGTTGCTGTTTCTGTTCGTTGTTGTTGCTGTTATTGCGACTCATTGTTGCTGCTGTTATCTGCACTGCTCCTGTCGCTGCTGCTGCTGCTGTTGCTTTTGCTGCCAAACGCTCACTTGACGCCGTGCTGTCATTATTATGTTTTATGTTAAGTTGTATAATGAAGCGTTGTTGTTGTTGTTGTTACTGCTGCTGCTACTGCTGATGTTGCTGCTGTTGTTGTTGCTGTTGCTGTGGCTGTTGCTGTTAGTAGAACGGCAACAATTGCTATTGGCATTTGGCCATGTGCCTTAGTTCTGCGCGTCGCATCTGCCGGCGTCGACGCTGGCGCCGACGTTCGAGTTAGCATGGCGTTGATTTATTGGCTAAATGCTTGTAAAACCGTTGAAATGTGTGTCAAAGTTTTCCATGAAATGAAATCGACATGGACTGTTGCTACTGCTTACTGCCGGCTGCCGTTCTTGGTTTTGTTATTGTTGTTGGCTCTCTTCTGTTGTCTTTGTGTTGTTGTTGCTTCTGGGTTATGTGCTGCCTTTCAAGGTTGCAACCTATGTGAAGCGGATTTGCTGTTCTTTTGTGTTTTAAATGCTTCGCTTAGTTCAAGTCATCAAAATGCGTTATTAAAATTTAAAGCCAGAGCAGAGATGAACCGCTACAATCGCTACAAAGTCAGAACCCACAACCAATCACACACATACACACATACAATGGTTCGCATAGATATACGCTCATACAAATACACCCTCACACACACACACACACACACTCACACACTCACTCACACACTCATATGGTTACCAATTCATGTCCTGACATAAAAATTGCATTCACTTCGATGCAGTTGCTACTCCATACTTATATACATATCGGTTGCAAGGTCGTCCACTATAAAAAAATTGCTACAAAAACAACAAAATTACAATAACAACATGCATATAACAAAAAACTGGACCTGACACGCCTAAATGAGCCACAAAAATGCGAAAGGCAAAAGGCAAAAAGGCAACGGCTGCTGCAGCCATCCAGCAGTCTCTGCAGCAGTTTTACGGCTGCCAATGAAAGCGAGAGTCGCAACTTGTAGCGGGTTTTTATTTATATATATATGTATATATATAAACACACATATATATATATAATTTTTTTTGGAGTTCAAGTTAAACGTGTGCAGTGGGTCAAAGCTGCAGCAAAACGGGGAGAGCTACAATGGCCACTGGAACTGCAACTGCAACTGTTACTCTGTTGCTTCGAGCAGCTTCTTCAAGGAAGCGACAACAACAACAACAACAACAATAACAATAACAGTAACAACAATAACAAGCAACAAATTGCAGTTAACGGCGACTGGTTTCGCAGTTAATATGAAACTGGCACTGGCACTGGAAACAGCAACGGCAACGGCACCGCTGTGACCTGCGGCTAGTTTTGCATCCAAAGGCAGCCAAAATAAAGACAAAACGAACCAAATATAAAAGACAACAACCGGTTCAGCTATAAATAATGCATGGCATAATGTAAAAAATATAGCAAAAAAAAAAAAAAAAACAAAACAAAATATACAGAAACAAAAGTAATCAGGCACCTAGTTATTAAACTTAAGAGCTGCACAAAACGAACAACTTAAGAAACGAACGTGACACATATCCTCATTTTTTGCTAAGTATAATATTAGCTGCATAAGTTAATACAAACTTGTTTTTAAGCCATGAATATGTAGAAACAAAAGCAATCGTATACCTACGTTTCAAATTGTATTAACTGCTTTAGAAAATTAAAGAAACTAGATTGAATCATACCAAAATCGATTCAAGTATTTCGAATTTAACATATTTATGGATTTTAAAAACATTCATGTATTATTATTTTAAACATAAGTAGAAGCTGAAAATTGTAGTTGAAGTTGACGAATGATCTAAGAAACATGAGCTAACTGATACAATTATTAAACAAAATACTTGGGTTTGTTGCTGTTTAGTTTGTTTGAAAGTGTATTCAAATAAAACAAGCAAAGCTTTTTACCAACTGTAGCAAAAAAAAAAAATCAAAAATAAAAACCACATTGAATAATATTTGTTATAAACTAGTACAAGTATAAGTATATTCTAATGTCTGCTACAGTTCTTATTTCAATTCTCCACTCAATTCGATTTGAAAGTGTTCAGCTGTCAGAGCAACCAGGCTACTTACTTGCTTAGAATACCGCTCCAATTAGTTTAATTAATTATAGACAACTACTGGTCGCACCTTAACTGTTGCCAAGGCCAAACGCGAACTTAGTTCTTGTCTGTCTAGCTGAGAAAAAAGTGGCACGTGTGCCAGGGCATAGAGAGCCAAACGTTTTAGGTTTCGAATTTTGCAATCAAGCAAGCATTCAGGCATTCAGGCAGCCAGGCAACCAGACAGTTTCCTATTGTACTGATGGAGTTAAGAGAAAAAAAGTGTCTTTTGTATTTGTGCTGTAAATTAAAGCATGGCCTTGGCCAGCCGCAGGTCGCGCCTTATTCGCCTCAGTTTTAATGGCCACGAAACGGAATCAAATGGAAATGAAATGTTGCAATCGAATCAAAAACGCTTAACAGTTTTTAATATACAATTTTTACTATTTATTTTTGTTTTTGTTTTTTTATTTTTGCAAAACTTTTGCTCTGTTTATATCACGCTGCGAATGATACCTTTTGCTCGGCCCTGCGGGTATTGTGATTTGATTTAGATTTTTGAATTTGATTTAGATATTGTTGAACTGTTGCCAGCAAAACATGCAAATTTGATTGGCAACGCCCACGCAACATGGCAATAACGCAACAACAGCAACAACAGTAACAACAGCAGCAACAACTGTAGCACTGGGCCAGCGAGTCGCAGCAGCCGCAAACTGTCATAAGCAAAGCGAAAATGTATATTGGCGCCAATTCAATTGCTGCCCAAGATAATGGCAGACATGTAAGTGGTCTGGCCATGAGTGTTTAAAAGGGTTTGCCATTAATTAAATGCGCTTGTTGCAACAAAATGAAACTACAAAAAAAAAAAGAATCTATAAAAAAATGACTACAAAATGTTGCCTATTGCAGCAAGAGTATTGTATCTGTGGCTAGAGCAACCGAACAAATGTGTGGTCCTTTAGCAGCTGCTGCGTGTCATTTAACGCAACGCCAACACAACACAGTCTAATTAATTAATTTACATGCAATGACTGCAAAAAAAAAAGCTGGCAACAGCTATGGATGCTGGCTGTTTAAATCAGCTAGGTGCCACATGCAAGCGCATTTGATTTATAGCCAACGAATAGCTAGTACACTCTTACTAAAAGACTAACAATATATGGTACGCGCTACATTTAACAAGTACTAAACTCTAGCTGGGATTTGGCTAAACTTAAGCAACCCACGTTGGGCGCCAGATAACTAGTTCTTTCGCCCGTTAAAGTATAGCTAGTATAGCTGGCAAGTGAACGTGGCAATAAGTATACTGTATAACTGGCTTTAGCCTGCTCGATACTAAACTAAATAAACACGTTTAGGCATACCATTTGTACATTAACATTAACGTAGTTCAGGTACTCGAAATGGCCAAAGTGAAATTCTTAGCAGCTACAAATTTAAATATTTAAAAAACAGGTTTATATAAATAATTATAACATGCATAGCAAATTAATGCGACTTTCTATTATGTTCGAAATTTAATTGGATACATACGAATATGCACATGTATGTCCAAGTAACTAAGAATTCTACAATACTCCATACGATAGAGGATAGGGTGTGCTGTGACTTTCATTTGCATTTTGTCAGATTTCCAGGGAAAAATGCATTGCGTGTGGAATAAAAAGTGCCATGCATATAAGTATGATAAGCCAAACTATGGTACACATGGTGGAATTCAAATGCCAATGCCAAATGGCTGGAAAAGGGCCCAAACACTTGGTTAATAGCCTAGCTAACAAGCGGTGACAGGCAACAACAATTGCAGCTAATTAAACAACAAGAAGCCAAAGCTTGTTACACCTCAAATAGGGCTAAGCAGCCGAGAGAGCCGAGAGCAAAAAGATAAGATACGGACCACACACACAGTCAGAGCGAGACACGCGAAGCAATTACGGAGCTCTGTGGCAGTGTTTGATGTCAGCGGCATGCCAATTGATTAGCTTGACACTTGCAACTGAAAATATCATGGCAGAGGCATATTTAACCCCGCAATTGACATAAACAGGTAGCCAACAGCAATAACAATTGCCAACAACAACAACAACAACAAAAACAACAACAGCAATAACGACAACATCGACAACATCGAAAAATTAACAAACATTGAAAGAAAGCGATGTAGTCAAGAGTTTAAAGTCAAAACAATTTGCATGCTAATCTTCAAGCTGATGACCTCGTCACGAATAGTCAGGCATACAGCAGCTCAAATCGAGCGCTTTCCTTATTATTTTCAATTTTACGAAAAATTGAACTGCATTTTATATTTATTTCTATTCAACTTTGACTTGACATTTGATGCCAGCATCTTCATTTCGCACAAAGGCCGACTACCGCCAGTGGGACTCTAACAATGCCCCATGGCTATCCCTATTTGGCATGGCTCCCCTGGCGCCGCAGTTGACTGTTTAATCAGCACATTTATGGACTAATATATTATGCATACGCGCTGCTCATTGTAGTGCTTAAAACTGCTCGTAAACTCCCTCTACATTATGCAGACATCTTGACATTTGGCTTGGAGTGTGCAGCATTCAGGCACTTGAAGCCAAGTGGCTGCTGCCGTTGCTGCTGCTTTTGCTGCTGCTGCTGTGTGGGCATACAAAAATTGCCACAGCAATTGAGGCAAAAGCGTTTTGGCATTTGCAATTTCTGGCACGCAACTACAGAAATCATTTTGCAAGACGGAATATGTTAATTAGCCAGCCAAAAACTGCAGTAAATGCAGCAGCAAAAAAAAAAACCTCCAAAAAAATAGCTAGATAGAATTCTTGGAAACCGAAACTTGAAATTGCTTTGCAACGGAAATCGCTCATTTTATAGAAATACGCGCAATTATTAAAGCATTTTCACTAGTTACTATTTTGACTGTATTTTTGGTTTCGTTTCTATTTTTTTCCATTTTTTTTTTGGCATTTTTCACATGCTACACAAATTGCCGCAGTCTGAAGTGAGGTCACAGCAAAAGATGTCGTAATTTGCATACCCTATGAACTGAAGGTTCTTCAGTTTCTTATATATTTGTATGTGTGTGTGCTGTTTTTCTATTACGAACCACTTTGTGGCATTACAAGTTCACCATTCAGCGTTCAGATGGTGCAATTAAATTGTAATACCAAAAGCCATCAATTTGATGGGCGTTGGACCAAGGCGTCTATGTTGCCCTGCCGCGCCCACCTGTAGCGTGTGGTTCACTTATTGCCCATTTGGGAGCAACATCGAGTGTAATTTAGTAATTTATTTTAACTAAAAATGAAGCAAAAAAAAAGAGTAAAAATATTCCTACTTCTGCTAATTTCTCGCTTTGGTAGTGGGTCAAGGGCAATTTGCCTTAAACCGATTTGCGCCATAAGTTTAAAGGCATCATTTCAGTATTTTGTTTTTTTTTTAAGGCTTTTCTTCATTATTTATTTATTTTATTTGTAAAGTTGTTTGTATATTTATTTAATGCTTTTGTTTACTTTGCTCAATGCAGGCAGCAATTAAAACAATACGAGTACTTGGTACAAAAACAAAGACATGTCTTAATTATTTGCATAATCATGTGATACTTACCGCATGCCATCGAAGCCATCGTCGGAACCATTGATGGTCAGCACCGGAGCACGTGCGTATGCCTTGGCCACGCGGCGATTGCGCTCAAAGACAATTACTTTGGCCCAGATCTCGTCATCGATTTGCGTCCATTTGTCCAGTACTTCCTGTATGTGTTCCTGCGCAAAAAACGAACAGCAAAGGTGAAAATGTATTAAAAAATAGAGAAAGAGAGAGAGGGAGAGAGAGAGAGAGAGAGAGATAGAAAGCGAAAATGGCGTGAAAATGGCAACGACTTTGCTTTGGCAGTACACAAAAGACCTAGGCGAGCAACTTGCCGCCTGCAAACAAAAGAAACCGAAAAAACTGCTGCAACTGCAACTGCAGCTAATGCCAGCAATTTTCACTTTCCATCAGACTATCTATGCATACATATAACATATATATGTGTGTGTGTGTGTGAGAGTGTATCTAATGGTTACTAAGTGTAGCTATATCTGTATTTGTCTATGTATCTGTCGCTGTGTGTACTTTTTGCCAGCCAAAGTGAACGGCCTTGTTGGGCGCTGCGTTTTGTGTTTTTTTTTTCACTCACTTTACTTTTACTATTTATTATTTCTACGCTCCTGTTGTTATTGTTGTTGTTGTTATTGTTTGTTCATTGTAGCCAGCTGCCATTACAATCGCTTGCTGTTGTTGTTGTTGTTGTTGAATAAAAGTTAAAATCAAATCGGAGCAAAATGTTGGCACGGAGTGCAGCGATAGCGAGTCGTGTTGCAGTAAGACATATAAAATTATAGACAACGGTGTTTACTGCTTTTATTGTTGCTATTTTATATCTCAACTAATGCCTAAGTTTATGTGTATATATAAAAATATATATGTGTGTGTGTGTGTGTGTGTGTGTGTGTGAGTGTGTTTGTAGAGATATTTAAAGTGCTGCAAGGCTTTCGATTGCACTAAGAAAATAAAAATGCAACTGAAGCGCTTGCGTCATGCTTAAGTGCATAGCGCATATTTTACATTTTACATTATACATTTTACATTTTGATATAGTTTTATCTACATAACAATATCGTAGCAGACAATGGGGAGTTTTATGACTACTTCCACCGAATTTATATAATTATACCAACAATTTATATTAATTTTAAAATGTGTATTGAATATTTCGCTCATAAAATTATGCCAAAATATTAATGCAAAATGTGTTAAATTATTTTTAATATAAGCTTTTGTTATTTATCGTTTTGTACAAAGATTTAAATTATAGGAATTAAATATATTTGAAATCAACATTTTTTTGAAGAAGTAAGCTAAATGAATTTAGGGAAATAGCTTTAAAGAGTATACATAAAAGAAGTTACAATATGTTTACTTAGACAATATTTTCATATAGCTATTGCTAAAGATAATTTCGATGAAATTTTGTAAGAGTATATAACATATATTCAAAAACGGATCTGATAAATTTACTGTATACGTTTACCATAATTTCAATAAAATTTGGACATGACAAATTTTATTTAATTTAGATAAGCGCTATAAATAACAGAATACTAATTTATTGATGTTAGAAAAAAAACCGCATAAATAAAAAAAGTGAATCTTAATTGAATACAATTCCTGCATATACTGCTTTTTCACATAAACTCTGCATATTTGGCAGCAGTGCCCAAAAGATTGTGTGGATGATGACACGTATTTGCCAAATAACTGGTTCTCGACTTCAATTAATTAATTTCAAATATTTCTCATATGCATATGTGTGTGCATGTGTGTACTTATTGTGGCAATCTCGTATAATCAAGGCTTTATATGCCATACTGCTGAGAGCAGAGCAATTTAAGGACTCCGTATTACCATACATACTATACATATACCATACAATGTTCAGTTGTTGGCTAAGATATGGTAAAAAAAAAGAGTTCAATTAACCCGAACAAAGAACAGGGTCGTAAGCAAAGCCATTAGCCCAGTAACCAACATGCCCACAGTTTATGTTTATATTATTGTTATTATTATTATTATTTTGTTTTTGTTGTTGTTGCTGTTGTTGTTTATGGACAAAGTTCAGCGTACAAATTGAAGCGCTGCCTTAATACGAGCAATAATAACAATAGTAAACAACAACGAAATATTGAAAACCTAGCAAACAAATATGTATCTAAGTTCTCGTTTCTTTTTTTATACACTTTGGTTTAGTTCTACATAGAGATGAATAGACAAGAAGACGGCCTGTAGGACAGACGGACAGACAACCGAGTGGTAAACTTGTCTAGGCAGCTCACTGGCTGTTGCTGCCACTTCATGAGCAGGCCGTACATTAAAAATGCAAATCAATCATGTAGTAAAACTTGTTAACCTTTTCGTATAGTTTTGGTTGTGTGCCTCCTCATATATATTCATATATATATAAAAGTATATATATACGTACTTTAGCTTTAATTTTTTTGTTGCTGGTATGTGCTAGTGAGTATTCAGCACTTTTGATTTCACTTCAACAATCTTACAGATTCTTTTGGCTACGGGTCTAGCCCGGTCTGAGCAGATTCACTTTTGTTGTACAGGTTTTGATTATTTTTTTCTCATATATATACATATGGTATATTTGGCTGTCATGTCAGAATCTTGTAGGCTCAAGTGTCGTGTGGCCAAAACAAGTTACAACTATACAACAATAGTTGCTCTTCTGCTATTTTTTGATGCTGTAGTAGTTTCGATTTTCTAGGCCGTCATCTTCTGCCTCCGAAACGACCTCAAAATGTCGAAGTTCAGCCAATGCGGTTACTCTGCCAGTTAAGCTCTTTATGCAGTTCTCTTATTGTTGTTGTTGTTGCTATTGTTGTTGTGGTTTTAATTAAGCATGTTAGTTTTGGGCTGGGCACGCTGTTGGCAAGCAAATGGCGCGTGGTTGTTACGTATACGTAATATTATTTGTGCACGAAAATTAGCACAGCTTTGCAGTAAGTTTCGTTTCTATATACACATGCATAGTATATACATATTTATACTTCTATATATATATATGTTAGTCCAAATGCCAATCGATTCTTGAAAACCAACTGAACTGGTTTTATTTTAAAGCACACATTTATTATGCAAATTATTATCGAATCTACAGCATGAAATTAAGCTAAAATTTATACATAAACGTATATACATAATAATATATAGAAATATACATATATATACTTTTCAGTCTGTGACGCAAATCAATTATCGATGCGAATATGTAAGAGGTGCTACAAAGGTGTCTAAACTACCATATACAGCCAATATGTATACAGACCTATACATACAAGAAAAATACAAAATTATAAAAACTTGAAGCAAAACAAAAATAACAAAAGCCAAAAAAAAAAAAAAAATCATAAAAATAATACTCGAAGCGGATTTTCGCATAGCTGGAATTTTGTTTTCTTTTTATCGAGGTTTCAAGAGACATTATTAAAGCAGAATGAGCACAAAACAACAGGTGCTTGCTTTGTGGTTTGATTACAACATAACAGCGCTTTAACAGCGCCTTAACATAAGCAGCTTACAGCGTTGCCAGACTGTCTGAAACAGGCAAATTTATCGCTTAATTTCTGTTATTTATCAAATTCTATGACTGTAAAGTTCTTCACCCACGCTTCCATTCCAAGTTTGTGGAAATATTGCAAAAGATCTAATTTCGTTTTCATTTTTTTTTTTTTTTTTGAGAGCAGTAAAGGGCACAAGCGTCATTTAGCCATAATTAAAGTAACTGTCTTACGCTGCCGTTGAATACGTTCTATAATTGACACTCAACAGCAACAGCTGCCATAATAAATAATAAACATTTACAACAGCAACAACAACAACAACAACAACAAGAACAACAGCAACAACAAGAGCAACTGCAACATTGACAGCAACAATTATTGTGCAGAAAACACGTGCACAAGTGCATGGAGCACGGAAGTTTTGGCTCAGGTCTACTCGTTTCAGTTACGCTTGAGAATCTTTTGCTGTCTATTATTGTTAATGTTTGTCTTGTTGTTATTGTTGCTGCTACTGCTATTGTTGTTGTTGTTGTTGTTGTTGTTGTTGTTGCTAGTGTTGCTGTTGTTGTTTATTAAGTTTGCACTTTTTGTGTAAAATGCTGTTGAACTTTTACAGTCACGATTTTGGCGCAACTGCCAAAGTTGTACTATAGCTAAAGCTGAAGATGTAGCTGAAATTGAAGCTGCTGCTGTTGCTGCTGCTGCTGCTGCTGCTGCTGCTAGTGGTTGGAACTGAGTCTGGGGCCTACAAGATGCGCCCAGTGCACAAAGTTGACATTTAATAAAAATAAATATTTTGCCTGTGGCAAGCGTGCGCGGCGAGCTTTGTTGTAATTGATATAATCATCAGTTGAAATTATTATGGACTTGATAAATTTGTTTTGTGTCAGGTTGAAGCTAGGAGAGAGACAGCAGCCAAAAGAAATTGCGAAAAGTCTTCATTGAATTGTTTATATTCATAGCTTGAAGCGCAGAACTTGAAAATGTTTCGCCTGACCCATTTCCCAAAGTATTTGCTTGATGGCAAAATAAATATTATTTTTACAGCTGCGCTGCGGTCAAGTGAGTTATGTAGTTATGTGCTGGTGCTTATCTTTGGCCATCCATCAACAAATTTATGCTAATTTCATGCATAGTTGTTAAACTTGACTATAATAATAGCTGGCGGTTAGCAAGAAGAGACCAACTATGTCTTAAGTCTTCCGTCAGCGCCAGCTAAATGCAAATCAATCAATCGATTTTCACTGAGAGCAGGAAACTCAATGCAGCCAATTGTTATTGCCTTTTAAAAGGAAAACTGCCTGTTTATAAGGTATATTAAATGAGACGCTTTATATGTATATACATATACATATATATATATCTACGTACGTCGGCTATGTTTTGATGAAGTGCCATAAAAAGTTGCAGCAAATTTCCATTGAATTGTGGGTCCGCACACGTTTAAGAGCCAAATTACGCGCTTTGTGACAAGTCTCAGAGTATTTGTTAGTGTGCATGTGTGTGTGTGTGTATGTGTGTGCGTGTGTGTTTGTGTTTGTATGTACTTGTGGTTTTTCCTGCTTTGAGCCAACGCGTCTTGTTGGCGGGCGCAATCCTGTTGTACAACTCTGGCGAACGTGCCAGCGAAACCGAAACCGAAACCAGGTGAACGAGTGGCTAAACATGCGCTTGGAAGTGGAAGTGGAAAAACAGCAAGAGGAAGAAGAAGGAGAAAAAGTAAATGAAGAAAACAGAAGAAAAATGGCAAGCAAAAGCAAGAGCTATCTAACGGGGCGAAGCGAAGCGAAAACTTGTCAGCTTGCCGAAAATAAAAAACTTTCATTTTCATGCCACTTTCTGCCGTCTGCCGTGGAAAAGTGGTTAGAAGCAGCCACTCAGCCGTTCTTTGCAGCTTAAAAAGCTAACAACAACAACAACAACAACAGCAACAACAAAACAAGTTTGCTGCGAGTCTCTCACTTCGTTTGTGAGACTCTCCTCCTCATTGTGATTGTCGCATATGTTCGATTGCAGTCCCAAAAGTCTTTTGTTGTTTTACTTTTGTTCCCAGCTAATAAATTTGTAAACATTATTGAAAATAGTACAGAGCCAATGGCAAAAAACAACAACAACAAAAACAATAAGAAGAAACGGAGATTGCTCAATAAATGCCTGGCAGGCAAAGTAAGACAGCATAACAACTTTAGTTAGACCAAATTCAAAAAGGGCCCCCGAAAACTTAAGCAAACGACAATAGGAAAAATGCTGCCATAATTTGTATTTTTTTTTTTTTTGTGTATACAAATTTGTGTGTTTTGTGTCGTTGTGTTTTTTTTTTCATGGGAAAAACTAGACGCCTTTTGTATGGCTAAACGGAATTATATAGAGGGCTCACGCCAATTGCACAATTGCAGCAGCAATAGCAATTTCTTGGTTTCCTAAGTCCAACGCGTGGGCGGCCGGTCACATTTTCCACAAGATCCCAAAGTTGCCAAATCGTGCATAAGTTTGTCTATATGACATACACAATGAAGTGTCGCTTGATTTTCACTTTTTGGCCCAAACAATTTGTTGGGTGAGGCATTTTCACAAATTTATGCAAATCTATTAGCAATAAAGCATGCGCTTTGATAGGCAGAGGCAAAAAAGCTGCGCCGCTTTGATTGGCTTCAGTCAGACCATGGCTGCAGTTAACCCACTTAAATAATACCCATAATGTTTATGACACAATGCCACAAGTTGACTTATGTGACAGTGTGTGTGTGTGTGTGTGTGTGGGCTACAACGGCATTTGCCAAAAAATATAAATAAAACTAAAGCGCAGGCGATAAATGTGACGTTTATGCGATGAAAGGTTTGCATGATATCAAAGAGTAGTACAAATATTTAGACAATATTAAATTTCTTTGCTACAAATTGTATTGTTCGTTAGGAACATCAAAACAGTAAAGCATATCTCTTTTGAAATTTCAAAACAATTTGAATTTCTAATGGATTTTCAAAATACAAATATAATTATTTCAGCATAAATTCAAGTTTACTTTCGTCAAATGAAACGTGATGCAAATGCTACCGATCTATTTCTGTTAAATTAGTTTGTCTGATACCGAAAACTCTTAGTCGGTGCAATTATTTAAATTTATTAATTTCAACATTTGCTACAAAAACTAAATCAAAACTTTTATAAAATGATATATGATATATCTTGCAACATGCTGATTCACTTTAAATTAGTTCATTTATATACATATATTTCAATCTCGGAAATATGATATGAATATTATATAGGCTATGCACAACTTGAAAAGTATTAATTTACTTCAATTAAATGTTATAGGTTTATACGCTACCGATGATGCATGAAATTGTGTCACAAGCGTTAAATTCCAGATTTATTTTTTCTTTTATATTTTTAATTGTGTTTGGCTAAATTTTCTTTAATTTTATTGTGTTTTATTATGTGTTTTATTTTGGCATATGATATGTGATATCGCGTTAAGGCGAATCTGCATAAACCTAGCGATGTTCGGTATTGAGTTAACGTTGATTTTGTTGTCGATTTGTCTACTTTTGTGGCTAAAATGCCGAAATCAATGAAATGCCCACACACAAACTGTTGAATAAACACACACACACAACCAAAGACCAACACACACGTATAAACTATATACATACACTTATGAAGATATATATATATGTGTGTGTGTGTGTGCATATAAAATAAAGCTCGTGCTGGGCTTGTGTATTAGGGTTACGTTTGCATTTTATTTGTGTTGCTTGTTGTTTGTTGTTGTTGTTTGTTGTTGTTGCTGTTGATTTGGCTCTGTCTTCTTCAAATTTTTGTGGCTGTTGTTGTTGTGGCAACTGCCAAATGGCCATAGGCAAATTAAAAATGCACAACGCAATGCGATGGCCTAACGGTAATTAATGCAATTGGTCAATACAGCAACAACAGCAACAGCAACAACAACAACAACAAGAACTACAACAACCACAACAACATCTACTACTACAACAGCAGCAGCAAATAGCCGCTTGTGGCTAAGGTTTAGTGCGTTTTATGCTGCGGCTGACCTCAATGCGGCCGTGTCTGTTGCACGTGTCGAGAATATGCCGCAGCCACTGAGAAGTGGCAAACGGCCACAAATCATAGAGAACTGGCCACAGGCAAAGCGGAAGTCCAAAGTCTTGAGCTGTCAGTTGTGTGTTCAAATCGTGGCCTCCATTTGTATGGGTCTCTTTTTGTATCATTTGGTGGCTTTAACTACTTCTAAATAAATGCATGATGACATACAGCACGATCTATGCTAATGTGTATTGCATTCGATACATTTTGCTGGGTTCATTAGAGCCATAAAAGGTGTTTGTGTGTGTATGTGTGTGTGTGTGTGTGTTTGTTTGCTTGTTGGGAGGTTCACTTACCTTGTAGAGTTTATCTTTTTGATACCAAACATCTTCCTCCTCCTCCTGCTGCGTGAATGTCTGATCCAGGTTTAGATCATCGCGCGAACGTGATAATATTTTTCTTCGCGATACCATTTTGATCTGTATGTGTGCTGGATGAGTCGCCGGTCCAAGTGGGTCTGGAGATATGAAATCGACAGAAAGACAAGGAAAGAGAGATAGAGTAAGTTATAAAATTGTTGTGAATACAATATGATCGTTTTTCTTTATTTTTTATGTGTTTAGCTTTTATGTGCGCCGCCTTTTTTGGCAGCACTTTTTATTTTTATTTTTACTTATTTTTTTGGCAAGCATTTAACCATCTAACTGTAAATTCTACATACATACGTCAAGAAATTATTCTTCAGCTAAAGACCTTTGTGCTGACAGGCCTCAAACTGTGCAACGTCAAATTGCAAACCAAACAGAACCCACAAAAATTCCCAAATAAATAAAACAGCGCTAAAGGTTCAACGCACCCAAGTCATATAACAACAGCAACACCAACACCAACACCAATAAGAATCCAATAACAACAACGGATCGTATTGTTTATGACCTGACTTCCTTTTTACAAGTCATCCACAGGCGGCCTCAGCTGTGTAAACTTTGTACAAGCTGCTCTTGCCCAATAAAAAAAATGCCGGAGATGAACCTGCAGACTGCAGACTGTGGACTCCATACTGCACCCGGTAAGGTGCACAGGTTCCCGCGAGTGTAATAAACAGTTGACTCTACTTTGAATTAGGCGCAATCTGTATATTCGAATTAACATTCTGCTAAGCCGCTGTTAACGCGTAAATGTAAACTTTCGAGCCAACTTCAATTTAATTAATTTATCTTTAACAATTATTCGATGTGCACATTTTATTAGAAGATCGAGCGAATAAGTGAAAAGAGAAGTAAACATATTGTTTTATTCGATACTTTTCATGTAATAAAATATCGATATACAAATCACGATATCGGTATCAACACTGTTATGCATTTCGTGCATCCTATCAGCTGTCTAATGTTTTGGTTCGACTTACTAACAGTGCAATTTGAACTGCATGAAGTAGACCACAATAACAATCGATGGCTCTGAAAAATATACAGATTTCTTGAACAAACATAGCTAAACTTTAATATTTTATATCTGAATTGTATATTTAAATGTTAATTTAACATAAATCTGTAGCTCAAATGATCGATTTTAAGCCGAATATGGAAACAACAGCTAATATTTAATTTATTGACTAAATAATTAATATTTGAAATTAATTTCCTATAATTGCCAATACTTCAATGGTTATTGGCATATTATTTACTCAGCCCACTATTTCATATTACCATTAATAAAATCAACAATTCATCTAGGAGAATATGTTTAGTAAATTAATCATCACTTAAAATAATATTAATCTTTTTCAAAAAAAAAACTTGTTTACTGCTTAAGCCATAAGCGATTTTCCAAATGAAAAAGTTTCTATATTTTATAAATGTATACAAAACAGATTTATAGACAAACGTTAATATTTTCTAAGAAATTAGTTGAAAGAATCGTTGAAATTTTCTAATGTTTTGTCACAGTGTGCAATATATGCCGTTGGCATTTTTATTGTCTGTTTCAGAATTTATGTAAAACATGCAATTTTTATTGAATTACTTGTCGTTCTGCTGCCTCAGACTACGCACCGAAGATACAGAAAGCGATACCGATATCCAAGCTGAAACCAAAACAGCAGACACTAGACTCAATAAAGAGAGAGAGAGAGAGAGCGAGAGAGAGGCAGAGTGAGAGAGAACTGAAAATCACCTGTAGGCCTAAGGAGCAGACAAAGGGAAAATTACAAAAAGCAATGAGATAAAACAAAGCAAACGCCATGTCGTTTGTTATTGTTGTTGCCTTTGGATATTTTTTATTTTTCGTTGTTGTTGTTCATGGCTCAGTTTGTCAAGTTGATGAAAAAAACGTTCATTGCATAATAAACACCTCTTGGAACTGATTTTTTTGGGCTCAGGGGGAATCTCTGGCAGACGACGCGTGTAGCGGCAATCTTTTAGCTCCGCTGCTCTCAGCTCTCTCGGCATGCCCGCGCAGTCTCGTCTCGTCTCCCTACTCTCTCACTGTCTCTATCTCCCTCTCTCTGTCAGTCGTGCTCTCTATTGGACGGTCTCTATCTGAAGATCTCAGTGTTTCGCTGCTCATATGTAAATGTGTGAGGTTCGGTAACCTGTTGTCATATTTATACGCTTTGTTTGCTGCTATTGTTGTTGCTGTTGCTATTATTATTGTTATTATTAGTGTATTATAATTGTCTGTCAGCTTTCTTTTGCCAAAACTGAATAAGTGACTGACTGACTGTCTGATTGACTGATAGACTGATTGACAACTTTACATTGTTTTGGTAGAGAGGGGATGCTGTCATGCCCATAAATCTTTGACGCCTTTTTGCCTGTTTTGCGCAACGTTTAGTCAAACATTTTCCGTTTGGTTTTTCTATCCAGTTTCCAGTCCATTATGCCACTGCTATTCGATTGTCAAAACAATCGGTGCCATTTTATACGATAGATCGCAATCGGTTAAACAAATGTTGACTGCTGCATTTTGTGCAATAAAAGCCGTTAAATTGTACAAATGTCTAACAGTTTTCTAAAGCTCTTTTTCTAGCTGTTTCACTTTGTGCAACACTTGTTGTCTCCAACTGCAACTGCAACTGCAACTGCAACTGATCAACAGATCTGCAGAGATATGTATATTTTCTAGATATATCTTTGTCTATGTTTTTGTCGTAGCTACGTTTCTTGTCGCCAACTTTGTTTATGAAGCTGCATTTTTTGCACCTTTCGATTTTGGCTGCCATTTTCATATGGCATGTAGTGTATCTGTTGCCTTTGTTCAACATTATGTTGCAGCTAAAGTACGTCCAGGCATTGTTATTTATATATCCGACATATGAAAGCTACCTACTGACTACTACTACACCACCTATTCTATATAGAACACAATGTAGACAGTATGTACTCACATTCGACTCTTGTTCTGACACGGCACGTACGCCGTGTACAAGTTCTAGAGGCAGACGTGTTCTAGTTTAAGTCGACGGGCAATTACGTGTGCAGCATATTAAAGCTATTATCAATTCGATATAGCATAGATGCATACATTACTATACTCTAGTAAGTCAGGCTAGATTTTCTTTTTGGCTGAGATTGAATTCTTTTCATTTCTGAGAAGTCAAATGAGTCAAAAATGTCGTGATTAATGCTTAATTTGTATGGGAAATCTTTAAATATATCTGTGAGTGTGTGTGTGTGTGTTAAAATAATATATATACTCATTATACTCATTCTGAATACATTAGTAATTAGTCGTCAGTGCTGCTGAAATTTAAAATATTTTGAAAGGAAGATGACACTACAAAAATTTCACCTCAAGTGTAAAAAAAAAAATTAATTCTCAGCAAGTAAGCATATTCTTCAGTCTTAAAGTTTCTCCACAGAATTTGCAAGGAAAGACAACAACATTATACTATTATACATATATTACGGTTGAATAAAAGTGATGAAATAATTTTAATTTTTATTTTAACAGTAAGTAGTAATAAATCAATAAAATGTAGAAACAAAACTGGTAATGCAACTTAGTCTCTTAGTGGTAGAGTATCAAAATGTCGACTTGACAATTATTTGCATGCCTTACGGCCTATAGTTAAGTCTGGTCAGGTGAGAACGTTTGAATCTCACAATCAGGGGCTGGCAATTAAGTTACTGGGCAATTTTGGTGCATTTTTACTGCATTTTGTTTATGGGACATGCCAAATTAAAATCATTATACTGCAGTTTGTTCTCGGAAGACCAACGAAAGCTACATTTCAAAAGAGAAAAGTTCTTAAATGACACACTGAGCATCGAAGACAGCCTCGATGTGAGGTTCTGATAAACCAATGTGTAGCTGTTGTTGTTGTTGAAGTAGATGTTGTTGTTGTTGTTGTTGCTGTTGCTGAAGTGATGTCAAGTGGTGCTTCAATATCCTGCAGACTCATAGCGGATGGAAGCTGCAGTTGCTATTGTGCTCTATAGGAATGGATGTGGCATATTTCTGTCAAAAGTACAGCTAAAGGGGAGGAGTTTGTGTATTGTGTATGCATATGGCATACTGGTCCTTGTGGCAGCTGATGCATGGGTGCCAGAGAGTTGGGCTGGGTTAAGTGCCGATGGGCACTTAATGTGAGTTGGGAGATGAAAGATGGAGTCATCAGCTTGCTTTGTGTGTGTATGCATTTTTGTTGACTTTGCTGATTTGGTGTGCATTTTTTTTTTCAAGCACTTTTACTGTTATATTTCACTGTTGACTGCAGGAATTATAAATTCGTTGTTTTGCAGTTGGTTTTTCGTTTTGTGATTTTTATCATAGTCATTGCAGGCAGTCGCATCGCATCGCATCGCATTCACTTTCAAATTGTACGCACAACACATTTCGCAAGACTTTCACAAAAGCAAAGTAGCCTTTGTTGCTGTTTGTTGTATTGTGTTTTTGTTTTGTTTTGTTTTTTTTTTTTTTGTCAGCTGTTCAAATTGGCATTATTTAAATAGTGACAATTAATCTGTCTTTGATACTCTGATATAGAGGGAAATATGCGCGTATTAACGAGTCCAACAAGCTGTTAGTGCTTTACGGCCAAAACGAGCCAAAACGTAAATTGTAAATTGTAAAATTGCTTGAACTTTCACAATTAGCCAAGTGTTTTGAAATTGTTTATGAAGGCAATGATTGCACATATGATAGCCTCATATACATGCATTAATAAACCGATTATTCAATTATATAAAATTTATACATTTTTCCGCAATCCGCACATACTACCTATAAACACAGACTCACACTCACACTCACACTCACAGAGTTCATTAACATCTCACATTATTATTATCAGCCGCTGGCACTTTTTGTCAGGCCATAATATTTGTCTTTGACTATGTTGAAATTTATATAAATTTAATTTATTTGATGATCATTGAGATTGAGAAAGTAAACCATTTTTCGTGTTTCATTTGCAATTCGCTTTTATCGACAACTGTGAAAAATCAGACAATCGAAAAATCTCGAAAAAAAGGTAACAAAACGTATCGAATCGAAAATTGTTGTGCATCAAGTTTGCTGCGTTGATTGAAGTCTTTCGTTTTGAGCTTTGGCATCCGGCGAACTTTCGAAAAGAACTTTCCTTTGCCTAGGCCTTCACAGTGCACAATAAAATATGCATTACTAATAACTCAGCTATAGAGAACAGTTACTGCATATTAAGTAGTCGCGTTTTATGAATGAAAGTCGTACGTCATTAACAATGAGTATGATTGCGAGTGTGAGTGTATGAGTATGAGTATGAGTACAAGCACTCAATTGTTGTTTTACGAGCCGTAACTGAAAGCGGGTAGAGCACATATCAATAAAGAATTTTGATGATGACAAACAGTCAGATCGAATAGATAGAATCGTAGTCACACTCAGACAGCAAATGAATATTAATCATTATGCATTTGTAAAATTTACTTAAATGGGTGTGAAGTGGGCCTGCTGCTGGCTGCTTGTTAATTCTAATGCGATTGCAGTTGCATCTGTTGCATGGGTAAACAACGTTGCCAGTTGTCGATTGTTGTCTGTCCTCTGTCCTCTGTCTTCTGTCTTCTGTCGTCTGTCTGTTGTCTGCCGTCCATTGTCGCTAGTCGTTGTCGGTCATTGGCTGTGTTCACTGTCTGCGCTGCTGCTCACATTATGATGGCCACTTTTTCACTTAACATTTGCCGTCTGCTGACAACAGACAGACCGACAGCCATTCAGCCAGGCAGACCGACTACTGCCTGCAAATAGTTTTCAGTTCGTTTACCCAACGTTGTTGTCATTGTTTGAGCAGAGTTCAAATGCAATGCGAATGCGTCACGAGATTTGCTATTTTAGCTGTAAACACACAGCACGTGTGTGTACCTCTCACTATGTATAACTCTTTGAATATGTCTCTGTGTGTGTGTGTGTTTGTTAAACTTAGCTACCAGCTGCTGCTGCTGTTGGCGGTGTGCCTGTAGAGGCATTCATACTTCATAGGTTTGTAGCTGATTTGTTTACACTCAACAAATGTGGGCAGCTTCTCTAAGGTGACTCGCTGACATCTGTATGTCATGTAAGGTGTGCAGCTACCTTAGTATGTGAGTGAGTGTATGTGAGTGTGTGAGTGTATTTGTGCTTTTGTGTGGGTGCGCTGCATTGAAAGCACCAGCACCACCATTTGGGCAAATGACAGGCAGCCATTCAGTTGATTTGCTCATTAACTGCAGCAGGTTTTTGTGCCAACAAATTATGCCAATTCATTTGCCAAAAGAGCAGACAATATGTTAAGGTCAGTTCCAGCTAAACTTAGAAAGTATAGGTATACGTTTGTGTGGTATATATATTATATACAAATTTTTTAATTTTTTCGCTTCATTATGTAAGCAGGCAACAAGTTGAAAGCCGCCTTAATGAAGCCCTGCCATACGATACTTTCGTTCGAAATTTTGTTTGTCGACGCTGCGTCGGCTTCATGGCTTTTTCTAATGTGACAAGCCTAAAGAAGAATTTTTGTTGGTGTTGCTCTGTGCTCTCGCAACGATTTGATTGATTGGCCATGGCCAGAAATAAACAAACCTCGTTGTTGTTGCCCTTTTTTGGCTTTTAGATGATTTTTGATGTGCTTGTGTGTTTGTTGTGCCGAAAGTAGAAAATAACGAAATTGTTTTCACAGTGTGCTCGAAATTCATGCTGAGGTCAAGCTGCGAAGAAGTTCAAGATGCTGAGAAAGATTTACAGAGCAGGCGGCCATTGATTTGTTACCAAATTAAATTAAGCAGTCATTGACTTTAACGCCTTGGCATCAGCATCAGCATCAGCATCAGTATCAGCATTAGTTTCGGCATGAAATAAACGCGGCACGCAGCACACGCATCTAATGGAAAATGTTTCTCAAAATATACATACATATATGGTATATATCATATTTATAATACAGCGCATTTATCGCTTTAATATGTATTGTTTGCGTACTTTATTAAAGACATACTATAGCACATATATATATAGCAAAAGATGTTGCTGTGGCTATGGCTAATCAAATGCTTTAATTTGCATAACAACGCCGTGAAAGTGCTATGGCTTTGGCTTGTTCAGTTCGGCATGGTTCAGTTGCTCGGCATAGCATTTTGTCGGCTTGGGGTTAAGGTTTTCATTATGCAAATTGTTTATGCAGCGCAACTAAACACATCCACATCCACAGCTACAACTACAACATATATTACAGTATGTTTCCATCTGCCAAATAGTAGTATCGCGTGTGCAAATAGGAAGCTAATACAAGTAGTGCAAATGTAGATTGCGGAATTCGAACTGTGTTTTATTTTTGGCTATTTAACACCTGAGCGCGCCAGATTACCATCTGTAGAAAGCATAAGATTATCTTAAATAGAAAAAGAGGCAAGTTAGCAGACTGACAGATAGATGCAGAGACAGGCATATACAGCTGTGCTGCAAAGACAATCAAGTATAAATATAAATATGCATAAGTATACGCATTAGGCATTTCACAAGCTAACATAGAGTCACTCATGGTCTTCCGTTTTCCCTGGGTATAATATACTCTAATATGCTGCTGTGACACACACAGCAAACACTGAAGCTCATCATTCACGCAATTATTGAACGAATTTATGTTAAATCGTAAGGTTTTACAATATTTTTGTAGTCATGTAACTGTCAGCGTTATTTTGCGCAACACACACACACACACACACACACACACACACACACATACACACAAATACAGCTGCAGAAGTGACAAAAACAAATAAACTATGCGAGAAATCCACACGAGCTAACAAAAGTTAACATTTCAATTTTTTGAAGATTTTTTTTGTTCATCTGCTGCTGCTTCTTGTGGATTTGATTGATTTTGTTATTGTTATTGTTGTTGTTTTTGTCGTTTTCTATTTTGTTTGCATTTGTTTTTGTTTGGCTTCGGGTCTCGCGTTTACATTTGCTTGTTTTTCGAGCGGACTCTCAAAATGTAAATTTACAAATTACTTGACACGTTTTTTTTTTTTGGGAAAATGCAAATGGACCCAAAATCGGCTCAAATCGTATGACTTAAGCGACGAACTTGCAGCAAAAGCTTGTGGGAATATGCGCCAGAGACGGATTATGGTCAATAATAGCACACTAAATATGTTACATACATACATATGTATATCTGTTTATGTATAAATATATTTATATGTATATGTATGTTTGTGTATATATCAAAACAAATGACTTAAGCGATGAACCTGCTGCAAAAGTTATAGTTAATGGTGAGATAATCGCATTAGACGCACCATCATAATTATTACAGCTGCACAAAAAGCTATTAATCTCATACAAAATCTATAATAAGAGCTATAACTTTGAAATTATAGTTTGTGCGCCAACAGAACAACAACAAATACATTGAGGAAATATGGAAAAAGATTTCAACTTTCCAAACACATATCGAAATTTGAGAAAATTCGAGTATATGCTTTTTAAAGGTATTTGGAGTTCATTAGCTAAGATATTTTTAAGCATTGCATCATCGCACTTTTGATTAGGTTATGATTTCCCGCTCTCTCACAATTAATCAGAGTGATAAATGAAATGAAATGCAATGCATTGCGTTGCATGAGCTTCGAGGCCCAACTGGTTGTGGATTTGCTGCAGGTTGTAACCGCATTTAAATCAAACTGTTAATCGAACTGTAGCAAACGTGTTGCAGGTGATAGCGCTTCGAAACTGGTTCAGGGCTATAGCGTAGCCAACAAGTTGACACTTTCATTATGGCTGCAAAAAGTTTTCCGCATTTTTTCTATAGATTTGTTACGTTTACCAGAGAAAAGCAAAAATAAAAAACAAAAAACGAAAAAACTTGCACTGACCAAAAGAGACGAGACGGGACGAGTGCAGCTTTTGGCTGGCCAAAACACAAAACAACATTGCGGAGTGAAAAGCAAAGCAAATCACAACGAAAAACAACAAAGAAATTACTTGCAAAAAAACAGAGCAGCGACAAGCAAGAAGAAAACTAACAAAAACAACTTAAACAACAATAACAACAACAACAGCAACAAAAGCAACAACAACAACAATAACAACAACATGAATGATACAGTGATTGGCGTCTACTTTCGTTTTCAGTTTGGCGCACAGTTTATAGAGTTTACAGTTGTTCAGTTTCGCTTCAACTGGCTGGAGTCTGTCTGGATTGGATGGTATGGTATTTGATTGGATGGAGTTGTGGCGTGCAGCCAGCCAACCAGGCAGCTAAGCAGCCCAAGGCAACGCTCAACATAGCAAAAAATCTGGAGAGCCGTGCACTAAATTTTCCACGAGCGAGTGAATTTGAAACGAAAACGAAACCGTTCGAAAATCAAAAGTAAGATGCAAAATAAAATGAAGTTGTTGTAGTTGTAGAAATAGAGTTACACTCGTTACACTGGTTATGTTGGGCATCATTAGTTGGCTTAATAAATGAGCTAAAAGCTGAATGAACGAAAGCAGTGACTCTTTTGTGGTTTTCAAAGTATTTGTACTTGAAGATTTTTCTTGATTTCTTTCATTTCATTTCTATTATTTTGCTGGCAATTTGTGCTTATCACACGCCTGCCATCACCTGGTCAGCTGCGTTTGCTTTTCACTTTTCATTTTCTTCAAAATACCATACGATGCTGATGACGGCCCTCGAAAGCCGCATGAAAGTCGCCTTTTATTTATTACACATTTAAAGTTTTGTTTGTTTGTTCGCTCGTCGCTCGTCGCTCGTTGCTTTTGTTGCGACTGACGAAGAGCGGAAATGTGAAGTAACACGACAGCCAGAGATCATAATGTTTTTGTGCTTTTAACAAGCGTTTTGTTCGCCTGATTGAATCGCGCAACAGCAACAGCAGCAACATCAACATCAACATCAACAGCAGCAACAGCAACAGCAGCAACAAAATCATTTTGTGGCCTACGCGTGCACTTAAAATGCAATTTATATTCGAGAAAACAATGCCAAATAGAAATAATGTTTTAATAAAGACGCCGCCGCTTCAGTTTGCGTGGAGCCAGCTTGAGCTTGGGTTGGGTCTTGCTGCTGTTAGATAAGCCATTAGAGGCCATCAGCTAATGCCGACACTATCTGGCTATCTGGCTAATCATCAAACAGCAGCAACAATAATAATAATCACAACAACACGTGTCATGCACTAACTATGCAATGAAACAATCAACAATTTAATTAACTTACGATTGCCATTTCAAAGCGCATTTTTTCAAGACAATAATCTATGTTTTTTTCTTAGAGTTACGAATAGTGTGAGGGAACAAGCTAGAAAAGAGAGCGATGTATATTATTTTGAAAATATTTCTCTGCCTATTCTAGGGCCTAGTTATTTGCATATTCCTGGCATCTGTTTAACCTATTTTTCGTGCTCTAATGAGCAGAAGCCATAAATTGTGTTTTGCCAATGGACAACAAATAGACAACAAATCAATAGAAATTGGCAGCTCATAAAAATGCGTAACACATAGCGTTAGCTAAAGAAATGCCACAAGAATGAAATAATGCTATATATACAGACAATGGATCGATAGAGAAAATAAAAAGAAAGAGAGGGGGAGAAAGGTGTGATATAATTCTGAAGAGTTTCTAAGGAATTGGCAAATGTTTCAAATCTTAACTGTAGTTTGTATTAAATTTAAAAAGAACAAGAGAGGGCCAACATGATTGGAAGAGAAATATATGCAGAATAGAAATAGGGAAAACTGTAGAAAGAGACACTTCGAATGAATGGAAGCTTTGATAGATGTGCACTTGCTTTTATTGTGTTGACAAATGGACTGATAGTGGTAGGAGATTAAAACTATTGAATAAAAAGACAAGCCAGAAGACCCAAGAAGTAGAAAAAGGTAGAGGAAGGTAGATCAATTAAAATACAGACGTTATATATGATTATACGGGTTAGATATTGACAAACATTAAGTGTTGATAGTATGACATACTATATTTGTCAAATACAATGATACAGACAAAGCAACAGACTAAAGTAGGGAGTGGCTTGTGCAAGAAAATATGGATAATAACTTAGAATGAAGAAAATAAAAACAGAAATCATTGTCATGTATTGATGTATTAACAAGTTAGATATTCAATATATATGCAAATCTATGTAATATTTTGAATTGATCACCAACGATTGCGACATTTCAAAACAAAAACTATATTTAGATTTTAAGTTGTATAAAGACAGATTAAACACTATTATATATTTAGCTATAATATTAGCTGATCCTAAAGAGTGAAGGGAATTTTCGTAGTGATGCACTTTGACATAGTTTTGTGCTTGTTGTGGATATAACAGCTAGAAAAATATGTGTCGATTGTCTTTAGCATTGGCACATTGCGCATACGCCGTGTTGTTTCTCTGTTTGCTGTTGCTTGTTGTTGTTATTGTTGTTTTTGTTTCTTGTTGCTGTCATTGCGTTTGTAACTTTGCCACGACCTTTTTTTGTGCCTTGTGCGCACGAAAACTCATTTGTTCATGCATAAGTTGTCATTGTTGTTGTTGTTGTAGTTTTTCTTTTGTTGCTTCTGAGAAAATGAAGTCAACGGCTGTTGTTGTTGTTGTTATTACTCTTGCTTTTGCTGTTGTTGTACGCCTGTGACTGACATTTCCCATTAAATTGCCACGTTATTGTCTAAAGTCGTAGATGTGTTGTAGTCTTTTTTTCTATCTTTTTGAAGTTCTTGCAATAGCAACAGCTGTTGGTGGTTGGTGAAGGGACGGGCAGAGGGTAGGGCTGCTGGAGCGCTATACAAGTGAACTTTTGCATATTTGGTTACTGCATTTTCAACACGTCTCTCTGACTGACTGTCAGACTGAATGTCTGTCTGTCTGTCTGTCTGTGCGTCAGTGTGTCTTCGTGTCTGTCTGACTGGTTTGTCTGTGGCTGTCTGGCGCAGCTTCTTCTGCTATTTTGAGCACTTTAAGGTCTTTTACGCGATTGTTTACATTTATGGCTGCATAATTGGGTGCCTGCCTCGAAAATCTCTTGCCAGTTGCCAGTTGCCAATGCTGTTGCATTGCATTTAAATTTTATCTTCTCTCTTGTTGTTTTCACACTAATTGACTCCCACAAAGAGCGGCAAGGCAGCTAAGCCAAGCTGCAAGCTGCTACAACTGCATTCGACTTCCTTCCTCGACAATTGTCGCAACACCTACTGCAATCACTTTATATGATTATTGCTGCATTTTGAGGCACGTCGTTGCTTGATTAACTGCATTTGTTTTGGAGGCGTGATGACGACTCATCAGTTAGTCAGTTGAGTCGAGTTTGAATATCAGTCGCTGCGTCTCGTTTTTCAGGGCCAACAGCCTATGCCTAGGCTCTAGTATAGTCAAATACCTAAGCAGCTTGTAGCCCAAGTCACAACTTGACATTGTATCGTTAATTCTGCACTAATAGTTTTAATTAGTTCCAAAAAAGAAACATGTATTTATTTCCAGTTTTATATAGACTTGTATCAATATATACATATAATGCGTTTATAACATTTTTATTCAAAAGACTTGGACAACGAACTTGCGGGCCAGCAACAGCACCAACAACAGCTACGATGTCAACCTTGAGTCGAGCTCGTCTCCGGCCTGTAGCGCACACTTGCTGCTAACAACAACAACAACAACAACAAGAATAACAACAATAATAACAACGTATTATTTCGTATTTAAATGAAAATGAAAACGAAAACGAAACCAAAAAAAAAAAACAGCGCGCTAAATGTAGCAAAAGAAATAACATGAAATCATATATAAAATTATAATAGAAAAAGCGTAGCAGGAAGTGTACAATAATACACACACACACACAAACGCACAGACACAACAATACACGCCCATGCCTGTATTGCTTTGGGGCGTGTGAATGTGCATATGAAATGCATTTGCAGCATACACACTCTGGGGCTAAATGTTACGCATACGCTACATATGGCAGGGCGAGGGCTGTTGCATGTAGCCTTTGGCTTTTTGGCTGATGTTGCTGCTGTTGTTGTTGTTGCTGTTGTTGTTGTTGTTGTTGCTGTTGTTGTTGTTGCTGTTGTTGTTGCATGCGTGTCTGACATGCTACTCACCTTTTGCTCAATTACTTTTGTTGCAGTTTGCAGTAGTTTCTGCCGCTGTTGTTTTTGTTGTTGTGTCGAAATTGTTGCAAAATTGCAGATATTTTCCCAATGATTACGTAGCGAACGCTTGGCCCGTGTTGTGCCCCTCCCCTTCTTGTTGTTGTTGTTGCTATTGTTGCTGTTTTCAATGCACTTTTTTTAATGCTGTAACAATGATTTACTATAATTATTAATATTTGTTTATTGATTTTGCAATTTATATGATTTTTCATCAATTTCTTTTTATAAGCGAAGCGTGCGCTTTTCACTTTCCCACTTCAGCCTTTTGCCTTTGCTCGCTGCCTTGACAATTTCTTTATGGTCATTTACGTTGCTTTAAATTCACAGACTCTTGTTGTTGCTATTGTTGTTGTTTGATGCGCCAACTGGTTGCTAATAATTTCCTAATATTCAATTTGTCAATTGGCAACACAATTTCAGTTGTTGTTGTTGTTGTTATTGTGTTGTCCGTCGCACAAAAAATTTCTTATATTAATAATTAACTTTTTAGCTATTTATTTGATTTGTTTTGTTTTGTTTCTATTTATTGTTTGCTATATTAATATTATTTCGTTTTTTTTTTGGACGCACTTCAATTGCATAACGGCTGCGCGCACAAAAAAAATTTCTTTTAGCTGTATAAAGATGACGATGACGATGACGATCTTGATGCCGATGCTAATGCTGATGTCGATGTCGATGATGTTGATGTTGATGGTAATGATGAGCTTGTTTTTTTGTTTTGGTTTTCTTTCAAAATTTATTTTTACTTTTCTTTTCTTAGCTTTATTTGTTTGTTTCGCTTTGAGCCACTGTAACACGGCACAACTTACTTTATTTGTATATATGTGAGTGAACTGCTGCTGCTGCTGCTAACTGATGTGTGTATGTGAGTGTGTATGAAGTTTTCACTATGCCGCACCGACAGCAACAAAAGCAACGCTGACAACAAACGCACTCGACGACTTTCGCGACTCGACTGACGGCGCTCGATGACGGCTAAGACGGTCTTGGCCGCGCTGTGTCTCTCTGGCTCTGGCTCCGACTCCGGATCTGGCTTGAGCTCGCTGGCTGACTGGCTGGCCTTACCGTAAGTTCGGTTACGTTGGCCGTTTGTCGTTCGGCTTTTTGTGTTTGTTTTTGTTGCTGTTGCTGTTGCGTTCGTGTGCACGAAATACTTACCTCTGCTTCATGGCTTAATAGCATTTAGCGTGTCCGCAGAGCTTGCAGAGCGACAAAAGCCACAGTCACAGCCAAAGCTGTTCAGTTTCAACTGAAGCTTTTTTTGCTTAAGAGCGCAAACTCTCTGTATCATGCTCTTAACTTTCTTGGTTTCTTGGGGAGCAGCTGGTTTAGCTGTTGGTAAACAAATTCTCGTACAGGTCAAAAGGCTGCAAAGTTTGCAAAGAGTCAATAATTCTCAGTCAAACTTTTGACTGATTTACATATTTCTAGCATAAATCTTTGTGGTGAAAAGATGTAGAGAGATGCCGCAGCTTTCTACTATGTGATAATTACATCATCATCAGCGAATGCTGCGTCGCAGTCAGCGTTTTCTTTAGCAAACTTTTTTTGCTGGCCAATTTTTTATATCTTACAAATTAAGTTGATTTTTTTCAAACCGTGTACATTTATTTATCATCTTTTTTTCGTTTCGGTACCTAAAAGCTTTTGCCGACGCTTGTTGTCAGCCAATAACCAGACTGTGTTGATATTTACACACAAACGCACACACATACAGCTATACGTATAACGGTAATTTTATTTGGATGCGCTGTTAATTCTAATGGCATTGTGAAGGTCAGAGTGTATGTGTGTCTTTGAGAGAGTATCTTTGGCTGTGTGTGTGTGAGTGTTTGCCCGACAGGCTCGTAAAATGTCAGAAAGCTTTTAATGAAATGTTTCTTTACATTATTTTACACCCACAGTGCAAAAGCGTTGAAAAAATATGAAAACAAAAGACTTAGGCGACAAACGCGACACCAGGTAATTGCCATAAATCAGAGTGCATGCAGCTATTTGCCTTAGATTTATGTGACAGCAATTAAACGATCCAAGCAATTACATTATACACATTGTAATACGCATTAATAAACGATCGATTTATATTCATACAAAATATACAATGACTATAGTAACCATGTTGCAACAAGTGCAATGCATTTGCATAAATATTTATTAACAATATAAAAAGAACTTCCACACCGTTCGGTTATGTTTTTATTTTCTTTCGATTAAGAACTCCCTCATTTACCTGTTCAACTAGGACGTTGAACAGCAGAAAAATAATTACAAAATCAAAGTAAATATATGCTGGCAGCGCGTCAATTAAAATTGCCAGACCAAGAGCCAAACAGCTAACATGTTGCCATAGTTGATCATAGTTGTTGCTCCTACTACTAAAGTTGCTGCTGTTGATGCTGCTGCTGCTGCTGCGGTGCACTATTTCTCATGAGTTTAATGAATTTTAATATGAGCTTAGCGATTGTCCACTGCAGGGTATATCGTTCAGTAAAAATAAACTTCGTGCCATATTTATCAATTGATTTCTATAACATTTAAAATTTATTTCTTAAGACACTATAGAAATTACTTAAATCATAACTAGATTAAAAATTAAAGTGAAATCATATTTGTTTAACTATGAAAAGATATAGATATTATGCTTTAGTTGCAAATTTATTTTATAGCAATAAATGTCTTTTAATTTATGTAATATACTTTTTGATATCCTACGCAATTAAATATAGTTTCATTTAATAAAAAAACATATAAATTAAATTAAATTGAAATTAATCAAGTCCAAATGGTAGTTTTCTCGATTCGTAGCTCTGTCTCAGTTAATATTAAAACGAAATTGAAAGTTTTAATAGCAGAAATTTATAGTAATACCAGTTGAACAAACAAATCTGATCAACTGTAATACCCTTTCCTATAATAATGTATATTTTTTTGCTTGCCAACAGTTATAAGTTATCTATGCACTTAGCTTAAGGCAATCATGAAATATTTCTATATATAAATCACAAACTATTTGCATTATAAACTGGGTATCTGTAGGTCTTGCACTTGCCATTCTTCATTCAATTGTAAGTTGTTAACATTTAAAACACTGACTATGACTGGTTTTTGCACCCAAAGCTGGGTGCTGGATGCTGGGTGCTGGGTGCTGGGTGCTGGCTGCACCCACCGGCCGAATACCGCCGCATGGGGCAACCGAATAGATATTCAATTGTAACTGCAAATCAAATGAAGTTCTAGCCAGGCATGATTGACGCAGCAGCAACAGTTTCAGCGTTCGACCAACACCAACACCAACAACAACAACAATAACAAGAACAAGAACAACCACAAACAAGAACTGTAGCAACAACAATGATGGGAATGTCTAGAAATCACGGCTAGTTAAATTATAATAATAAATTCATGTGCTTTGCTATGCTGTGTTTTGCTGTTGCGAGCTGGCCAAGTTCGTTGGCTAAGTCTTTTGTTTGTTTGGTTATTTTTGCTGGCACTGCTGTTGCTTTTGTTTGTTTCCACTATCAATAATAAACATGTGCACACATTTTTCACACACATTTAATTTGTTTAAACAAATATCAAACACGCAGGCACACAAGTAAATGACTTCATTTTATTTTTGTTTTGTTTTTGAGGGCAGTATTACCTAATCCGTATAGCATAAAATAATAATAGAGCCAAAGCCCAGAGTTTTGAATCTTTCATTCCCAGCTAATGACACTGTTTGTACACAATTTCTACAGTTATATTGTATTTTGACACCAGCACACAAAAGCGAAGCACAAAAACCACTTTATAATCATTTAGTTGGGTGCTAATTATAACAATAACAACAACCAGAAGCAGCAACAACAGCAGCAACAACAGCAACAACAGCTAAAACAGCAGCAACAACAACAAGAGGTTAGAGAAGCAGCAATATGAGCTGTACGCTGCGCGGTTTTATGCGCACTTTTGTTTAGTTTAATGGACGCTATTATCAAATTATGAACAGCTCACTCATGATGGCATCATAAACTGTGTACTCTGACTTCATAGTCTGTGTGTTGTTGTTCAAATCGTTGTTGTTGTGGCTGTCGTGCGTGGGCGTAGCATGTCCAGCATATAAAATGTTGAGCAAATTTCCATTTAAACTGTGTAACTTAACATGCATGGGGCATGCTTTTAAAGTGACTCGAAATTTACTAAAATTTCTTCACATTGCACTTGTTACACTTTCCGCATGGCAATATCCAATGGGGGCCTAAACTGGGCGTTAACTGTGAAATCCTAAGCGCCCAACTATACTCAAAAACATACTTGTTTGGCATTCACAATATGCACTGTTTAAAAGATACAAAACAAAAAAAAAAAATAAATAAATATCCAACAGTAGGGACTGGCCCGACAGTAGGGACCCTGTGTTTAGTTTTTTGGGGTAGTATAGTCTTTTCGGAACAGAATAGTATTTTTGGGGAAGTACAGTCCTTTTGGAGTTGAATAGTATTTCTGGTGTGATATGGATTTTCGGAGCTGTATAGTATTTTCGGTGCTGCATAGTTTT